>JANQAP020795071.1:0-12292 GCA_026874005.2 Erythroxylum coriaceum | reverse complement strand
TACCTATATTAATTCTCAAGAAAAGAGATCAGGCCATCACAAATATCACCACATTCATCATCATTAAACACTTTAATTACATGTTACTGTCAACAAAAGTATTAAAGCAATAATAAAACAGTGAATACCGAATGGATTATCAAAAGAAACAAATAACAGTCGGCTAAACTAATAAAAGTATAAGTCAGTTAATAATAGATAGTAAAATGAAAGAAACAAAGCAACAAGTGAGAAATAAAATAAGCAAACAAATCATCGGATGAAGAGTTATGGAGATCTCCAGTCCCTCTCAAGCTTCCAGCTTTGGCTCTTGCCTTCTGCTTCAGCTTCTTCCCTAGACGAATGTTCACTCAAGTTGAATGGGATTAAGCTACAGCTCTCGCTTTCGGCCTCTCCCAAGCTTCCACCTCTCTGCTGTTTTGCTCTTCTTCCCAACTCACTCTGCTTCTTTTCTCTGTTTATCTTTTTTTTCTCTATCTTTCTGCTCCTCCCATGTCTGTAGTGTCTCTATGTAAGTGAACCAATGAAACAATGAATGAAAGATGATTTTTCTCATCCGCCACCCCCTCTTCCTTTTATTAGACTCTCTTTAGGTTTAGGGTTGCCTGCCTTAACGTCGTGAGCTGCCACGTATTAAAGCCAAAATTAATCTTAAAACTTCTCATGGGCGTGTATGGGGAGTCACGGGTGTGACTCCCTTTTGTCACACCCGTGCATGAGGAGTCACGGGTATGACATTCCCATGCACGGGTATGACTCCCTTGTCACCCCCGTGCATGGGGAGTCATGCTTGTCACCACTGTGCATTACTCCCCTTTCAACCTAGTGCGTGGGGAGTCACGCTTGTCACCCCTGTGCATTAACCATACACAGTGGTGACTTAGACATTTAATGCAAAAATTATGTGACTTTGGTGTTTTAATGCAAAATTCACAAAATAACCCAATTAACATTCATATAATATTCACACCATTTTCACTCAATTAATCTCACATTTGGATCAAATTTGTAACCAAAATCAAGATATGAAGGCAATTAAAAGTAATAAAAATTAGACAAAACAATATAATGTTTCAATGGCCATATCTGGTGTACAAATGGAAGCAATTTGTGATGCATATTGTCCTTTTCAGGTGTATGCTAGCTGGATCGGTAATGAGAAAACATTTGTTATGAAAAGAGTAGAAAACTCTCATAACTGTAGTAAAGTGCAGAAGAATAAACAAGCTTGCTGAAAATGGATTGTGAATGAATTCATACACAAGTGTAGGAGGAACCCGAATTGGCCAATTAGCGAAATGATGGATGATCATCAACCAAAATATGCACTAAAGGTCACTAAAATTTAATGCTATAGGGCTAAGTGGGATGCAATTACCATGCTTCGAGGATCAATGGAAGATCATTATGCGAAACTATGGTCTTATGGACATGAGTTAAAATGAGTTGACAAAGATGGAAAGTTTATTATTAAAACAATTTTGATGAACATGTTGGGAAAACCAATGTTCAAAAGATTTTATATAGGATTTAGTGCTTTAAAGGATGTTTTGTTGGTGGATACAGGAAGATTATTGGGTTAGATGGACATTTTTTGAAGACTTTTTTTCGTGGTGCATTATTATCTACTATTGGTCATGACGAAAACAATCAGAGGTTTCCTATATGTTGGGCTATAGTTGAGGAAGAAAATTACCAATCGTGGAGTTGGTTTTTGAGCATTCTTACTTAAGATCTCAACATAAATGGAAACTCATAGACTTTTGTAAGCGATCAGCAAAAGGTAAACTTTAAATATTCATATATCTTATGTACAGTTTTTATGGGATCAACACTTTATTAATTTATGTAACCTTTTTTACAGGGTTTAGTGGAAGCATTAAAGAATTTGTTTCTAGAAGCTAAACATAGAAAATGTGCCCGTCATGTGTATACAAACTAGTCTAGTATTCATAAAGGGCACATAGATAGGACTTTATTTTGGAAAGCGGTGAATTGCACAATGGAAGTTGATTTCGATGAGGTAATGGAGGAATTGAAGAGTTTGTCAGTGAAGGCTTATAAGGATTTTAAAATTAGGAATCTGGAGACATTTGTGAACGTCTTTGTGAGCATAAGACCGAAGTGTGAAAGAGTATATAACAATATTTTCAGAGATGTTTAATGGATTCATTTGTGAAGTTCGTACCAAAAGCTTAATCAATATGTTAGAAGACATACAAGTTTCTTTAACAACTCAGATAGATGAAAAAAGGGGATATGATGCTAAAGTGCACTGATGATATATGTTTTGGAGTAAGGAAGAAAATAGAGGTAGCACAATGGGATACAAGACATTACATGCTTAGGACATACAGGAATTTGAAATTTGAAGTCACTATTTTTACGGACAAGTACATTGTTGACTTGCAAGCATGAGCTTGTCAATGTAGACTATGGGATTTAAGTAGGATTCCATGAAAACATGTTGTGGCTTATATATCTTATCAGAGGGAGGATATCGATTCTTATATGAATCGATGTTATAAGCATGATGTTTATTTGAAGAGTTACCAATATGCTATGGAACCCATTAGTGGTCCTAAGTTTTGGCCAAAGACTGAAAATCTTTAGCCAATATTACCTCCATTGATCAAGAAGATGCCTGGAAGACCCAAAAAGGCAAGAAAAATGGATCACACTAAAGAACCTCGAAATCCCGTCAAATTGCTAAAGGTTGGAGTAGCTATAAGATGTCATCATTTTTATAAAATTGGTCACAATATAATGCAAAAATAAGAATGAACCTCTATGGTAACTTGAAATTGTTAAGGTAGTTATTTTAGTTGATGCCCTTTCATCTAGTATTCATAGCAGTCAAGTACAAAGACCGACACAATCAGTATCTACAGGATTAAATATTGCATCTTCAATATTAAGAAGAGAGACGAGAATGGTTAGTTAATATTAAGTATAAAATTTAAGTTTTTTCCCAACTTATGTAACATTATAATTCTTTTTGTTTTTATAGGCAACTAGAGCATATAGAGTAACAATTGGGGAAGTTACTGGGAATACCTATTTTACAGTAAGTCATTTAAATTCATATTTATACTAATTATATGTAATTATAAGGGAGATGATAATATTTACATAATTGGTTGTTTATACTTCATAGATGGGTGGGAATCAATGTCAAGTGTTACAACCTCCCAATACTAATGCAACAATAACTCAAGCATCCCAAAGTACAATTGCCAATACAACTCAACCTAGGAGGAGGATCAAACTAACGACTAAAAGATCTATTACTAGGAAATCTTAACTTATACAGTTGTTGTTATGTTGTACAGTTGGTATGGTTTGTAAAATTGAACAACTGTTATTTAGTTATTACGGTGTTGTTATTTAATTCTTGTTTCCATTTATTTGGAACTTGTGTTTAAGAATAATCTTATTCATATTGCTTGGTGAGTATTGCTGCATTACCTAATTCAATGTTAGTCTCATATTAGTTTTTGTCATTGACTTTATTTTGCTCTAAAATTTTCCCTTGAAGGTGCTAGTTACTATTTATGTAAGGATGGTGTGAGTGATCAAGCACTATAGAAGCCATCTGTGGAGCTGGAGATGATTGTACACTGTGAAAGACACTGCAACTTGGTTGTTACCAGAGGAAATGTCAAGTTGCCGGATTCTGTGATTTTTCAGGAATAGCAACTGTTAGTCGCAATCCCCCCAACAGTAAGTGAAGTTCTTTAGCTCAATCTACCTCTATTCTTATCTTCTCATATCACTAATTTGTCACCCTTTTTTTGCATATTCTTTTCTTATATCTAGATGTGCCTTCTACTTATTCCTATCCTTCGAGTGCAAAGTACTATCTTATTTGCTAACATTAATCTTCTTTCCTCTGCTGTAAAGTTTATGTATTTTAGTAATGGATTCATTTGCTGATAGTTTCTTTTTGTGGTCTTTTAAAACATCTCGTTTTTAGAGCAAAGCTTTGTTTCAGTTTCATTCACATCACTTTTCTTGTGTTAATAAGGTTCTATGTTCGTATGGTATTTGTTTTCTTTCTTCCCTTTTCTTTACTTGGGTGTCAAAACTAAATCTTTTTCATTTGGGTAGATTTGAACTAGGTTTACTAACATATTAGATAGTAAATGGTGGTGGTTAAGACATAGCAGGTACTAAGCTAGAAAAGTTAGATCTAATTAATGTTAATTTGAAGAGTTCAAATTATACATGTCCATGTTAAGAATTGTTGAAATTGTATAAAGCTGTGAAAATTTAAGAAACTCAAAGCCAACTATTGGTTTATGAAACCTATTTGAACAACACCTATAAAAATTAATATTGGATCATTATAAAACCTCAACTGGAATGGTTAAGTTTTAGGGCCAACACATATGATGCTTCAATGTGGGACTTAAGATTGGAAGATGTAATTGTCAAAATAAGTTTAATTGGTAACATTACTAAGTTTGATGTTTGTGTGACTTCAACTTCACCTTTTTATTTTCCTATAGCTGGTCTTGTTTTGTAATTGCAGTAGTGAAGGCACTACAACACCAACTATAAGAACCATAACACCTGCAACCACACCTTTAACAACAAGCACCACCACAACACCCACAACAATTACTACTGTGTTTCAAACTGGATTGGGTCCTATAGGAAGTGACAATGGCATCAATGATAGTAGTGGTGGAAGACTAGCTTCTTCTAAACTCATTACGAACTTCATCCCTAGTTCTTTAGCCTCATTTTTTGGATAAGGCTATTTCTATGAGACTAGTGCTCCAAACATGTTATCATTTAGATGTACAAACATTGCAGAAAAAAATAAAACTATGTGTGATTCAAATCTGAAACTTTTAAATTTATTCCTTTTAGTTCTTTGGAATTTAAGTTTTGGTTCAACACTTACATCCAATTTCTAAACTTACTACATGAGGGTGTTTTTCTTTGTCCTCCCCTTAACAAGATATCATATGCAGTAAGTACTTCTTTGCTTTTTTATAATTTAATAACTACAATATAATTACTGAGCATACATGTGGTCAAAATTAACAACAGAAGATAATAAACTCTAAATTGTTATATTCATAAAAATTGGAACCATCTAAAACAGAAATATGAGCAGCCATGACATAATTACTTTATGCACTTCACTTTTCCTTTATAACTTTTCCTTAACAACATGAAAAGCTTACAACTGAATATTAAAGTGGCAGGTGATTGAATAAAAGACAAAAGAGTCCCAATAAACATAATAGTTACATTTGCTCTTCTAACTATTAAAATGTCTCCATTTTTTTTGTACTTACATCTGACGACCAAGCTATGAAATCACATGGGACCTACAAAATAAAGATATAAACACAAATATTAGGACTTATGACAAATAAGCATTATGCACATAAATTTTACACATATTTACTTCTTGCATAGAAAAATACATTTTCTGAATAAGACTCTTACCCTAATGTACAGAACTTGTTTGACATTTTTTTCTGACAAAAACAAACTTTCATTTCTTTCACAAATACCAAGTACCTAAAAGAGACCTTCAATTTGAATATTGATTATCATTAATTTAAATGATTGGTTTTGCTATAAACAATAATTGAAATATTTACTTTTAAGTTAATGCATTCATAAAAATGTTGACCAATGTTAGGCTTAGCATTTGAAATATATAACTTCATCAAGTCATTACAATTGTGTTAATCAATATTCAAAATCTAAATTATATATACAAATATCAATATTAATTATATTTGAATCCAATTAAATAATTGCATATAACAAATAATATAAATTACAGTTATTTTACCGTTGAACATAATGCTCTCTCTTCACAACATTGAGAATATATCCTTCCAACTTTTGCTACACTATCAAAAGAAAAATAAATAGCACCTTTGAATCCATTAACAACACCTTGACACTCTTCCCATGTCAAATATATACCAGGTGCACACCCAACAAAAGTTACATATACTTTATTTTTGCCTATATTTCTTTATCCTATTACAATATAATCATACAAATATTAAATTACTACCTTCAATGTAACACTATTATGATTTCTTTTCATAAATTCACCCAAAAAAGAATAAATTGTCAAAAATGGTGAAGAGAGGCCAAATCATTACTACACCTATAAACTATATTTGATGGGTATATGGGTATTGACTCTCTTCTTCACATCATCATTTCATGACACAATTACACTGGATTATTCAAAATTCACATGAGTCGTGATTACTTACACTATTTCAAATATCAGGGACTTCATTACTAAAAGCATGAAGTATTAGAGACTTACTTGATAGTGTAGCAAGCAATGAATAAATCCAACGTCATGGTATTCTCTGCAAGTTAGATAAATAATCTTAGGAAAAATAAACACCAAGAGGATGTTGCTATAACATATGATAAGGCAACTCATGTTTGGCTTGGTACTTTTGACATTACTGAGGATGTTGCCATAACATATGACAAAGTAACTCTTAAGTTCCAAATTTTTACAACTTATAAACCGATCCTTAATTTACTAACTCAAGGTACTGTGCGGGGTACAGAAGTTAAAAAATGAAAATATATTTTGTAGTAGAAATATGTCTTCATCTAATTTACTAATTAATATTTTTAGATATAAAATTCAATAGGTAGATTCTAACATAGTTCCAGATATGCAGCTTGAGTTGAGCAAAAGAATTTTATATACTTATATACATAAATATTACTTATGCTAAGTTTGAAATCGAAGCAAATCTCTGTAAACTTGTAAATATGATCAGGTTAAACATTTTATTCTCTGCAACATAAGACCTTCTAACAGAACATCAAACATTATCAGAAAAAAAAGACAATGAAATCTTAAGCAATAAATAAAAACCTAACCTTCATGTGGCTAACTGTCGATAAGGACAATTAAGGGAAAATGTTTTCTTCCTGAAACTGTTAGGACATGTAAATTAAGGGAAAATTTTTTTTGGAAGCATAATATGATTTAGGAATAGAAGATCTTAAAATCATAGAGCCAAAGAATGAATATCAAATTCCAATTTACCTTTGTATAAAACATATCATTTCATAAGTATTCAATAAAAAAGCAAATCAAGAAAAAAGAACAATAGAGAGCGAGAGGACAAATCCTACCCTAGTCGACACCACAGGAAGTCCAGTGACAGAAGTCACAATTTGAGATTAAGTGAGAATGACGGGTGAGAGAAAAATTAGGGATTTTAGGTGAGTGAGAACGAACAAGGTGACCTGTCTGATTAGTGGGGTCCATTGACATATGGCAACACCAGCAAAGATAACGATGTGATTAACGTCAGGCTAGAATTGAAACATAGTGAAAGTTTAAGTATTTTATTTGCTACTTTTTAAATTTCAGGCTATAATTGAAAATTTGAGAAAAGTTTGGGCCTTTTTTGGTAATTGACCCCTCAATTTATATCTAGTTTTTCTTGCATTTATGTCCTTGGACTATTTGAATTTCACGGTACTGGTTGGTATTTGACCACTATTTTAAATGCTGATCAGTACAAATACGATAGTTTTGAACCATTTTATGGTCGATACTGGCTGGTACGATACAAAATCTAGAACTTTGATGCTAGTAGTTTCAAAACATTCAAAATAGACCTGAAGTGAATGGAAAATTTAATGGGGTTAACTCCCTATCAGTTAAATGTCACGTTAATGCTAATATAACATTATTTTTATTTTTTAATAAAAAGTGAGTCTAGCTGTCACATAACAAATGGGACCCACTATTTGAAATGTATAACAATGGATTTCACTATCACATATATGAGACCCACTTTCTAAAATGTATAAGAGTGGGACATATTTTATGATTATTTTTAAAAAAACTAATTATGTGGTAGTGAGACTTACTTTTTATTTAAAAATATAAAAATAATGTCATGTTAGCATTGACATGACATTTAACTGATTGAGAGTTAACTCCGTCAAATTTTTCATCCATTTAGGGTCTGTTCTAAATATTTTTAAAAACTTTAGGGTTAAATTTAAACTCTTCAAAATATTAGGATTCAATTTGTATTCTATTGTAAATTTTGAGGTTCAAAATGCACTTTTGACCTAAGATTAAACTTTAAGAAAAAAAAGTATTTCAGATATCTATTTGTTAATAACTAATATTAGTTAGAGTTTGACTAGATACTAAATGTATAATCAAATCCAACTTAATTGATTATACCAAATTGAGTTAATTTGAATGACCTAATTAACTGTTGAGTCTGAAGATTTACACAAACAAACCTGCTTTTTATTAGACGAATTTTCCAATCATTTTTCTAGAGTTTCAAAATACACATATAAATCTAACCTACATATTGTCTTATATAATTGTTTAATGTGATTTAGTTTCTTAAAAATCATTCCTAATTAAATTTTACAGCTTAAAATTGAATGCATGGTTAATATGGAAGAACCATGCATTCAATTTATAGAAAATTATTTGTAAAATGAAAATTGCATCTCTTTTAACAATAAAATTTTAAGCTGTAAGAGGAAGATGATTAGCTGCAATTAATATGAATGACAAAATAGTTCAAATAAAATTCGAAATCAATGGATCAAATTTAATCTAATTTACCTCGGGTTTGGATTTGAGTTTGATATCAGGTTCAAGTTTTATAATTTTTTAAGGTTTAGTCAATCATCATAATTTGTCGGTGTGGACTAGATCGAATCCAACTAATTTGTCAATAAAATAAACCAAGTTTAACCAAATTTGGGCTAAAACTCATACTTTGAAAAGCTTTTGAGTTTGAGTTTGGACCACTTATTGCCAATGGTAATAATTTAGAATGAACAATGTTTTAAAAAGTAAAGTTATTTGACCAATTTAACTTAAATAATCAAGAATGGATCAACTTTTTGATTTTGGTTATTATAATAACTTTTATATGTGAGAATGAGCTGGTTAATTGAAAATTTGTTTAATTTTATAAATTATAAGTGGTCTTAAACCTTAATATGGACTGTATACCCTTATAGTTGTCAATTTGAAAATCAAGTTTAGTTTGTAAACATGAATTACCAACAGATGTGCTTAGGAATGAAAGAAGTTCACCATATTTCAATAAGGAGATGATGGAATTGACCATTTGGAGACTACTCAGTGAGGGTTTTGCTAAGTGGATGGCGGGTTAAGAAGCATGAGCTTTCAGTTGTTCTGACGAAAATGGGCGATAGGTTTAATGCTAATGGTATGCCTAGAAGAATAAAATAGACATTAATGGATGAAAGTCAAGAGAGAGTGGAGGGTTTTTTTCAAGTTTTTAATAGTTTTGTTTCATTCTTTGGGGAGGATTAGTAGGAGGAAAATGTATGCAAAAGTGCAGAGAAAGTCAAAGAGGTGTGGTGAGGCATGTTATAGATGATATTTAACTTTTTCAGGTTTTAACGTCTCCTTTTTCAACCAAACTTCTTTAACTTATTCAATTTTTTTAATAATTGACACTAGTCTCTTATTTCAATTAATTTTATCTAATATTTATAATTTTATTTCATTCTCTTTAGTGTTTGTGCTATATATATCATTGTGGCAATTGATTTCTATATCTCCTTTAGCATTATCGATCTCAAACTTAGAAAAAAATATACGTAAATTCCACTCCTTTGATTTTGCGAGTAAACTATATGGTTGTTATAAGCTTTTACTAGTCAAATTTGGTAAGATGAATCAAAACTCTTCGAGGAATATGTTGTTAGACATCTGACTTAGGTTCCAGGGAAGGGTTGGGATTTGTAGTTTCATCATCCTCTCTAATCTCCTCTAATTCATAGGCAGGTTGTTTTATAGGTAAGATAAGTTAGTAGTTAGGGCTAAACAATGTGTTATATTTTAAAATGTTTGTTTTCTTATTAAGTGTATTTGCCTTTTTGGTCTTTTTCCTAACTTGATTAGTTCTATGAGTTGGCTTAAATAATATGGCAAGCCTTTTTTGTAATTATAGCAGATAATTTGTCAAGCTTAATTAGATATTCGCATTTTAGTTGACCAATATATGTCCTTTGAGCATATATATATATATACACATCCTTTGAACAAAATTCAATCAAATTCTTGATCGTGATTTCTTCTCACGAAGACCCATTTGAGTTTTCAAAATAGAGTTGGCAACTTTTGAATGAGGTAAACTAGAGTTTTTTTTCAGACATGATTTATGTTGTTTCTTTAGTGGTTTTAAATTGATATGTATTGTGTCCTTTTGATTTGTGATATTGAATTGATATGTATGATCTTTAGTATTGTGGGGGTTTTTCTATCTTTGATTGATGGGTAAGCTAGGCCTAATCTCTCTATTTTACCTAACATTATTTCGTTTCATTTTGATCTATAAAGTTTTTCCCCGTTTCATGTTTAGGATGGGATGTTTTAGAACCAATATGAAGTTATTTTTAAAGAGACGAAACATACTTTGATTTGTGAATATTTTGTTTTGGTTCCATCAAAACAATTCCGTTTGATGTCATTTTCAAGGACCTTCTTTCCTTAAAAGTTTTCATCTTTTCAAGCAACAATTTAGTGATTAATGTTGCTTTATAAAACTTTGCAATTTTGAGATGATGTTTGTATTCTTTGATATTGTTTCTTGATTCTTGTATCTGAAGTGTGACGAGTTCCGTGAATCAAATTGCTCCTTTTGGGTACATTTTAATCTCAAATATGGTTGAACTTATGTATGCATTTTAATAAACACATTCTAAGCTAAAACAATATTAGGCAAAAACTTTAAGCTTTTACTTTATGCTAGCTAGTTTATTATACTAATTTATATATTATAATTTACATTCAAATGCATAATTAGTCCTTAATTAATATTCTTAAGCTAGAGTTTTTTACTTTCAGAGGTTATGATTCTACTTCAAACCTACTATTCTCTCTTTTCTTATTCTCCTTTTTGGCTATCATTTTGGGGTTCAATTTTAAATACTTTTAATATATATTTTTTGGCACTTTTCAAATCAAAATAATAGAACTCGCAATAAGGTTGATCTAATATGAAATTAATTTTCTTTTTCTCAAGCATTTAATAGAAATATTCAATATAACCATATGTTTTGAGGTAGAATTTTTAAAGGAGGAAGAATTTATATAATGAAATAACATCTTGTTAATACTAAAGGTAATATTGCTTTTTACAAAAAAAATATATCATTTGATGTACGTGAGATGATTGGATATTATTTGCAGTAACAAGTAAAAATAATAAAGAGGCTATAATGTATCATTTGGAGATTGGAGATGACGAAAGAAAAAGGAAAAATGATTATTGACATAAATTATTATTTTCCTGTACGAACCACTCACGATTCTTTACCAAGTTTAGAAAGTGTTTTGATTGACTAAGATGCTATTTTACGATGTAAAAGACTTTAAACTAAATAGCTTTATCATTCTTGTATTCCTTTGAATGCTTGAAATTTAGCTTATATTTAAGAAGCAACAGATATAATAACAATGATAGGTTATGGATTTAAAACACTTATTATTTGATTTGTGTGCTTTTATTATAAAATTAATAAAAATATTAGTTGATTATGGATTCATATAAGTCTAACTAGAGAATAACAAGTTGAAATATTATAATAAATGTGTGGACTAATCAAAGAAAAAGAATATTAATTAATTTATTGGTTTATTATTGTTATAATGTTGAATAACTTTTATTAAATATGTTGATACTTCTAATAAGATAAAAAAGTGAACATATTTTATTTGAATTATTTTCTAAAATTTCATAGGGGCTTCACTAAAAAATATTGTCCATTTTGTTATAGATAATCCAACTAATTATGTATTAGTTTTATATTTATTGCAATCAAAGTATAACATACATATTAGTTTTCATGTTCTATTCATTGTATATATCTTTTTTTAAATAAATTAGTTATATGGATCATAGATCTAATCTTGTTTTATGTGCATCTAAGATCACCTTTTTCAATATAATCATCTGACTTTGTAGTCTTAGCTAAGAAAGTAAGGAGATTGCACTAAGAATGTGCAACCTATTGGAACTAGATTTGCAACTACATTTATAACTTTAAAAAGTTTTTATGAATATAAACAAGTGTTTTAAAACCTAGAGACGAGTAATCACATTTTAAACTATAAGCTATCAAAAAATGTAGAAGGAAATGAGGTTTATTGTTGGATCGGAAAAAAAAAGCATGCTATATTTGGAGAAACGGTAGATTTCAAAACTTTTAAGAAATCATTTTTCCAGCAGAAGCAACAAATCCAAATCATCAT
>JANQAP020795065.1:0-12293 GCA_026874005.2 Erythroxylum coriaceum | reverse complement strand
TTTTAATTTAATATTTTCTTATTTATAATTTTAAATTTATATGACTAATAATATATTTTTATGAAATATTTTATTTAATAAATTTATTTTATTTATTTTATCTTATTTTAATTTAATATTTTATTATTTATAATTTTAAAATTATATGACTAATAATATATTTTTTAATTATTTATGCAATAATTAATAGTTTATTAAATCAATGAGCTTTTTAGTCATTTTATCTCTTTTCAACAACTGCAATCGCACTTGCCAAACACCTATTTTCACGTTTCAACAGTTACCAAAATAGCAATCACAAACACATAAGTACTTATTGATAATAAGTACTTATCATTTCAGCAGGTTATCAACCGCCACTGCTCTCCCAAACCAAGTCTTAGTCTAGTTTCCAAAATGTGGAGAGCCAACAAAACTTAGGTAAATCTTTGGAAAGATTAATGAATGTTGTCATTCTTAACAATCTTCAAATTCAATAGAATATGCAACAGTTTAAAAAATTGTGCAGTAACTATTTCAGCAAGATGTATAACAAATTCGATAGGATACTCTACAATTCTAGCTAGATGTATTGCCTCAATGGGGAGATATCAATCATCTGAAACTGCAAAGCCAAGAAGGGCAGTTATATCAACCCGAGGTGTACCCAATTGATGTTTGTACGGAAACTTTACAAAGTGATGAGGAGCTTGAGAATTTTGAGAGCATTACTCAAGGAGTTGCTTGTGTGGAATAAGCAGAGGAGGAGCTCAAAGGTGAAAATAACATATATTTTAGCTTGGAGGTAAGTGCTGAGTTTCATTTTGTTGTTGAGAATAACTCTTTACTTTTACCTAACAGGTTAGAGGAATTAAACAAGGAAGAAAAACGTGAAGAGACATTCGAGATCTTTCAAGAAAGTATGGACTCAGTAGAGATCAAAATTTTAAGGATAGGGAACACTGAATATGACGAATCATCAATTGAGACCCTATCCTAAAGAACCTTAATTGGAGGAGTCATATATGACACCTAAAGATCGCAATTTTGTCACGTGAGGAACAAACATGCAGTCGAGCCAATGACCCAAAATAATGGCGCTTCTTGGGAGGCAACCTAAAGGAAGTAAATTTCTTTTCCTTTACATTTCCACATTACTTTAATAATGCATATGTGTTTTTGAATTTGCTTGTTTTACTTGTTTTAAGTTTTCAATCAAAACGAGAAAGAATAAAACAATAAAATAAACATTTTCTCATTTTCTATTGCTTACAAGACTATATAGTCATGATTAGAAAATGAGTTAACTAGAGGATTTCATAGCAACTTTAACATGTATTTTTACTCTTATGATTAGTCAATATGCATTATCTTTAGAAGAGTAGTGACTAGCGGTAGATAAATCCAATGAGATTTTGAGCCTTATTGGACTAACACATTCATATCAGTCTCATTATCTTTTGATAACATGTGACCTTCATGATATGTACATCTTGATTTTGCCTTGAATTTCTATTCGAGACCACATTTTTATCACATACATTAACATGGATATTATTAGGCATTATTTGCTTTTCTGAACTACATTAGCTGAATAGCCTATCCATTATACGATTTTCCCTTTTTCTAGTTTTATACTCAAAAACTGCAAGTATACGGGTCGTGACTTATAGTTAACAGGCAGATATCGATCCCACAAGGATTATGCTTAGGCACCATTTAATTCAGACCAATCTTTGTTTAAGACTCGAAATTGTTTTATGGAAATAAACTAAAATTTTAAATTAAAATTAAATGACTAACAATGATCAATTTATAATACCAAAATGCAGAAAATTGGAATTCAAGATTTTAACAACTAGAGATCACTTTTCCTTATCTTGTCTCCCTCTTATTTTATTAATTTATTAATTGCATCGTGTCTCACCTAAGATGTCCAAATGTTTTAACTACCCTCTCTCAAGTTGTAATTAATTATCCCTAATCAAACAAAATAAAGTTAATTAAGCAATCTCTCAATCTACCAAATCACTCAATCAATTTAACTAGTTATTAAGTTATCCTATAGGTGATCAATTAAATTAGCCAAGATCTCTCTTTCAACTAATCAATTAACTTGATGGATGTAGGTTTATAGAATGCCAACTCTCGTTGTACGATCCTACGTAGATTACCCTACTCAATCTCTTGATCTATTACAAGGCATAAATGTATTCAACATTCGTCAAAGACATCTTTCATTCAAATTAATAAAATAAGAGTTTAACAAGATAGTTCAAAAGTAATCCCTAAAAATAAATCAGCCACTTATAGTGTCTATAACATCCCCAACAGTTGAATATTCCATCATACAATGACTAGAAGAGATAAAACGACGGAAAATTAATTAATGAGAACTCCTCCTCTTCTTTGTCAGAATCTGGAAATTTAGGTGATAGTAAGCTCTTCTCACAATTGTGATTGATAATCCTTAAATCTCCACCTTCCTTAAGACTCCAAACCTAGATTTTTCACTTAAGGGGACTATTCTACACAGAGGTCTCACGTCCTCCTTAATCCATAGGGGTTTATTATCTTATATATTTTAGAAAACCTAAAAATTAAGTGAACCCCATATATGTTCTTAGGTTAAACATCCCACGATCGTGGGAATTGGCATGATTCCCATGATCGTTGGTTCTTGCATCTGAATGCTTCCTTTTCTCTTCTCCTCTTTTGGTCTCTAGCTCAATCTCAAAGTTGCCAACCTCCATTCCTAAATCAAAATAATCAATTCTTACCCTAAATTAACATCAAACATAAAAGAACAATAATGAAGATCAAACTAAACGAAAACATACAAAATGAATCCTAAAATATAACAGTAATAAACTATTATCCAAGAAACACATGCCAAATACTTAGAAAAACATATACTAATGCATAACTATCGACTTCCCCATACTTAAATATTTGCCTGTCCTCAAACAAAATAAACACAACTAATTAATTCCATCACTTCATTTTCACAAAGATCAAAGCATACGATCCCTTAAAATTTAGCTAACTCAAATATCAAGTTACTACATATATCATAACTACTTTTCATTAATGTACATAAACAATCTCAATATATGGCACCATCATTCAAAGATAAGTGTAAATGCAAAATGAATCTTCCTCACAGTTTCACTCATTTCTCTCAAGTGTTTCATGGTTACTGTTTCGCTCAAACTTCGTATAGGAAACTAACTACTGTAGGCTTGCTAATGCACCAATTCTCCTCTACCATGATTGCATGCACAAATAGATCAAAAGGACTTGTTTCGGGTTGTAATGTGGTAAAGGTTAAGGTGGTTTAAACAGGTAAATGGTTTAACATAAGCATTTGTAAAGTAAAAAGTGGATAAAAGGATAATAAAACATAATTCCGAGATACACAAGTGTAAATATGCTACTACTTTGCACTTATTGATGCTACTCAAGTGTTCTTCCTTTCTCTTTTCTTTTCTTTGTCTTTTCAAAATATCTTTTTCGTTTTTTTCGTTTTTTTCTTTTTCTTAATACATGGAAGAAACTATGAATAAAATATCAACTAATTACAATGTGATTCAAAAGTAGAAATATTTTCAACTCATCTCAGACAAAAAAAATCGCAACAATCCTAACTAATACATTACTTAATACTCTACTAAGCTCAAGTTTTAAATTTTTTGGGTATTTTCAAGAAACAAAATGGTTAAGGCTCAACAAGGTAGCAAGGGATAATCAATGATAGGTTATTTAAGTCAAGGGTTAATATAAAAAAGGCCTTAATCATCTCTATTAAGCATGCATCTGGTATACTCAAACTGATTCAAAGCAAGTTTTGAAGGTAATAACCTAAGGAAGCATCACACAACAAAGAAATAAAATGACTATAAATGGAGCCGTATAAGCTGAAATAAAAATTCATTATGCATCTCTACACTAGCTTATTGCTCAAATGTCAAATTGTGAGTAGGCTTCTGTAACCAACTACTTTTCATCACTCAACATGGTTCATTTTTTACTCAAGTAGCCTAATCCTAGTTCAAACATACATTCAATCTAATTCCAACAACATGACAGAATTTTATGATAAAACAAATCAAAAGGATTCAAGTGTGGTTTTATTGCTTATCACAAAACAACATAATATGCCTAAACATGCATCCTAATTAACAAAATGCAAATAGTGACTAAAACAATGCAATTGACAATACGAGTGTCACCTCCCTACAATTAAAGAACACATTATCCTCAATGTGACAAAGCAACCACAAAATAAGAAAAAATGACATCAAACCAAACAAAAGACATAAAACTAAACAAAAGAAATGAAACTAAACAAAAGACATAAAATCAAACAAAATACATGAAACCAAATAAAAGAAATCAAATCAAACAAAAGACACAAATAACTAATAATGTAATTAAAACAATGTAAAAATTTTAGGGTAAGAAGGGCTTATGGAGATTGTGGTGGCGACGGTGTTGGTGAAGAGGCTTCAAAACTATTCCTCTGAAAGAATTTGAGGAATTTCTTCTTCATGTACCACTGCTCCTTGTGGACTTATCTCATCTGGGTTCCGAGCTCATTAATTTGCAATGTCATTTGTTGATGATTAGAGGCCATCTAGTTAAGGATATGCTAAAATCTGTCAACCTCTACTGGTGTAGTTGGTTCCTCTTCCACTGCATTTTCTTATGGCTCTGGGACCATTTGGGATGTAGATGGTCTGGAAGTGGCTGCATCCTTGGCCTTCCTATTTTTAACTGTAGTGCAAGTCTAAGGATTTCAGAGCTCCATAGAATGGGGTTCTAAAATTTCAGGGTGCCTCAAATAAGATATGTCAAACATATCATATTGAGTTGTACATACACTATCCATATCAAAGTTATAAAACAAAGCCAAAGCAATAATAATGTAAGACATGTCAAAATTAGAGCTCTTCTTATTAACACAACTCACTATCAATCAAACAATCTGATAAGGTATATTGATTTTGATTTTTCGATCCATACACCAAAGTAAGAAAAGTTCCTTGGATGAGCACTTTTTACTTTCAGTTTTATTAAAAACCATTAAGCACATAAACTTATGTAGAAGTAAGTGCTCAATGCTATGAATTAAGGTATTTGGTGCATTCCTAGAGTCAAAATTAGCTACACCCGTTAGAATTTTCCAGTAATTATCCACATCAAAGCTGTCATGGTCATTTAAAATCTTTGTGTTCGACAGATCAAAAAGTGCATGAATGACATTATAATCAAGTTTATAAACATTGCCAGCTATCCTAAACTAGAATACATCCATTTTAGGATTATAACGCATAATGGTGAAAAATGACTGTCGACAGTCATTATAGGGTAAATCAGCACATCACAACGAATGAACCTACCCCAACCAATGTTCGTAGCTAATCGCTCAACATTACGCCTCACCCCTATAGTTTCTAATAGTTAAAAGTCAAAATATCTAGGAGTAATTAATTCTCTATCTCTAAAGTCCCGAAAAAGCATACGTTTGTCTTTCAAATAAATGGGGAATGGGGCACAAAAAGTAGCTGTCATATCGAGTTTACCTTCACTGGAGACTTGAAGGTGCAATTCGTCAATCAATTTCTGAGCTGCCATCTTCATCGAAGCCACTGCAAAAGAGAAATCTGCAAAAATAAGGAAAAAGAGATGAGTTCATTTTTTTAGAGAGAGAAAAAATCTCACCAAATCCTTTGATTCTTGAATGATTAATGTATCATAAGAGCAAAGTATTGTAAGATTAATGGAAGAGATGAAGAAAATGCCAAGATTTTAGTGTAAGATAAAGGATTTGAGAGGGTGGGAGAGTAGGTTTTCATGTTTGTAGAGAGAGAAAGTATTAATAGTTGAAGAATGAAGAAAGAAAAAGAGAAGAGGGAAATTTAAATTTTCCCTTAGAAGGGTTTTCCCACTATCGTGGGAATGCCCATCATTCCCACGATCGTGGGTTTTCTCTCTAGAAACTTTCTGGAGAGATTTCCTGAAGTCGTGGGAATCACCCTCTTTCCTATGATCATGGGTTAACTCTCCAGAAACTTTCTAGAGAGTCTTACCACAGTCGTGGGAAACTTACCAATTCCTATGATCATAGGTTGATGTAATTTTTCCACTTCTAAACCTTCTTCCAAGCCTAATATGCATTCTCAACAGTCTGACAACCTATAAGCACATCAAAATAATCTTACCAATAAGAAACTTGAAGAGAAAACAAGTTAAAATTCAAACCAAATCCAAATAAACATCAATCAATCTCAAATCAAACATAGTCATAACTAAATGAATCGAACAAACAAATAGATAATGAAACAATCAAAAGAAAGATATATATGCTAAGTTAAAGTTATTAGCTTGACCATTCCTTATACATTCATGAAAGAATGGAAGAAAGGAAAGAGATAACTTCCCTTTCTTGTGAATATGTCCCTCCATAATATGGCTTGCAACGATGCCCATTGACCTTGAATGCTTCTCCCTTGTCATTTTCCAACTCTAAAGCTCCATGGGGAAGCACTTGAAGAATCTTGAAGGGTCCACTCCATCTTGACTTGAGCTTTCTTAGAAATAGCCGAAGTCTTGAATTGAGCAAAAGTACTAAGTCTCCACTCTTAAATTCCTTCTTCTTGATGTGGCCATCATACCACTTCTTAGCCTTTCTTTATATAGCTTGGTATTTTCATAAGAATTATATCTTATCTCTTCCTACTCATCAAGGTGTAACAATCTCTTTTCTGCTGCTAGCTTCTAATCCATTTTCAATTTCCTGATTGCCTAATAGGCTCTATGCTCCAACTTCAATGGTAAATGGCAAACCTTGCCATTCATAAGTCGATATGGTGTTGTACCTATAGGAGTTTTGAAAGTTGTCCTATAAGCCCATAATGCATCATCCAGCTTCAAAGCCCAATCTTTTCCTTGAAGTGTTCACTATCTTCTCCAAAATCTATTTCAGCTCTCTATTCACCACCTCCTCTTGGCCATTGGTTTGGGTGTGGTAAGGGGTAGCCACTCTATAATGAACATTATATCTTCTCAGTAGGGTCTCAAATTGTTTTTTACAAAAAATGACTCCCCCTATCACTTATAATCGCTCTAGGCACCACAAATCTAGTGAAAATCTTCTTAATGAACTTTTGTACCACCTTATCATCAATAGTTGGAGTAACTACTACCTCAACCCATCTGGACATATAATCAACCCCAATCAATACATAAGTGTTACTTGATGAGGATGAGAATGGTCCTATGAAGTCTAAACCCCACACATTGAGTATCTCTACCTCCATTATATTTGAAAGCGATATCTCATCCCTCTTCGATATGTTGCCCATTCTTTGACGTCTATCACACTTCAGCACAAAATCTCAAACATACTTGAATAAGGTTGGCTAATAAAATCCACAATCTAAAATTCGAGCAGCTGTCTTGTTAGCTCCATAATACACTGAGAAGTAGTTTGCAGTATTTGTAAACCAAAGACAAAAAGTATTATCTACCATCATGATGGTCTCATCAGCGAAACTCTCCTTGATTTTCGCTTCTTCTTTATGGTGTCCCCCTTTCAAGTCGTGAAAGGTGATCCACTACAACATTTTCTGCTCCCTTCTTGTCTTTAATCTCAATGTTGAACTTTTAGAGCAAAAGCACCCATTAGATGAGCCTAACCTTAGCATCCTTCTTAGCAAAGAGGTAACGTAATGCTGCATAATCTATAAAAACAATAACTTGTGAACCTAAAAGATATGAACTAAAATTTTCACAAGCAAATACCACCATAAGCAATTCCTTCTCAGTAGTTGTGTAATTCAGTTGTGCTCCCATCAACGTCTTGCTTACGTAATAGATAGCATGCAACCTCTTCTCCTTCCGTTGGCCAAGTACATAAACAACAGCATGGTCACTTGCATCATATATAATCTCAAAAGTAAGAGACCAATCTAGTGACATCAGAATTGGTGCTATTGTGGGTGCTTTCTTCAACCTGTTAAAAGGATCCAAGCAGTCATCATAAAAAATAAAAGGCACATCTTTGACTAACAAATGAGTCAGGGGTCTAGCAATAAGGGAAAAATCTTTGATAAACTGTCTGTAAAACCCTGCATGACCTAGGAAAACTTGGATACCCTTTATGTTTGTGGGAGGTGGTAGCTTTTTAATCACTTCTATCTTAATATGATCCACTTCAATCTCCTTGCATAAAATCTTATGGCCTAATACAATTCCTTCTTGGACCATAAAATCACACTTCTCCTAGTTTCAAACTATATGAGAATCCTCACATCTTTAAGGCACTCTATCTAAATTAAGAAACCAATGATCAAAAAAATCTCCTAATATAGAGAAGTCATCTATAAATACCTCCATAAAGTTTTCATTCATGTATGCAAATATGGCCATCATGCACCTTTAAAATATGGCAGGTGCATTGCATAAACCAAAAGGCATTCTCCGATAAGAGAAAGTTCCATAAGGATAGGTGAACGTGGTCTTCTCTTAGTCTTCCGAGTATATAAACACTTGATTATACCTTGAATATCCATCAAGGAAACAATAAAAAGCATGACCAGCCACCCTATCAATTATTTGGTCCATAAAATATAAAGGGAAATGATCTTTCTTGGTTGCCAAATTTGGCTTTCTATAGTCAATACATACTTGCCATCCTGTGATGGTCATAGTAAAAATCTTTTCACCTTTTTCATTTTCTATCACTGTCATGCCACCCTTTTTCGGCACACACTGTACTGGACTCACCCACTCACTATTTGAAATGGAGTAAATAATTCCCACCTCCAAAAGCTTTACTACCTTATTCTTCACAACCTCTTGCATATTGGGATTTAACCTTCTCCGTTGTTCCCTTACAGTTTTACATCCTTCTTCTAGGTTAATCCTATGCATAACCACATCAGGGCTAATCCCTATAATATCATAAATTTTCCACCCCATAGCTTCCTAATGGTCTCCATCACTTTCTCTTCTTGCTCACAATCTAATTCGTTAGAGATAATGATAGGTAAAGTATGGTTCTTCCCTAAAAAGGTGTATCTCAAATGGGAAGGTAAGGGTTTAAGCTCTAATGTGGGAGGCTTAACAGCAGAAGGTGGTGTAGGTGTATCAATTCTCTCCAATTTCTCTATATCAACTTCCTTATATAAATCCTCTTCCTTCATACTCTCATCCCTGTGCACTTCCTTAATTTTATAAACGTCCTCTTCAACCTCCTTCATACATTCGTCCATAACATCAATTTTCGTATAAACATTACCACATTTTGACATATTAAATTCAACCTGTTCATCACCAATTCTCAACACAAGTTTCCCTTCAAGCACATCAACTAATGTCGTACCAGTATTCATAAAGGACTTACCTAAAATTAGTGGAAAACTTCTATCAGCTTCAAAATCCAACACAACAAAATCAACAGGAATAATAAATTTATCCCCTTTTACTAATACATCTTCTACAACTCCAAATGGCCTCTTTATGGACTAGTCCTTAAGTTGAATTAGCATGGATGATGACTTGACTTCTCCTAATCCTAATTTCCTAAAAATAGACAAAGGCATCAATTTAATACTTTCACCTAAATCTTATAAACATTTAGAGAATTCAAAATAACAACAACATATGGAATAATAAAACTCCCTGGATCTTGTAGTTTTGAAGGCATTTGGCTTGATATGATCAAACTGTAATTTTCTGTCAAAGTTAACATTTAATTGTCCTCCCAAGTGCATTTGTGTGTAAGTATATCCTTAAGAAACTTCACATACTTGGGCATGCATTCCAAAGTTTCCACCAATGACAAGTTAATTTGTAGCTTTTTCAGTTTCTCCAAAAACTTGGAAAACAGAGCATCCATCTAATGTTGTTTCACCCTTTGTGCATATGGAAGTTTAGGCTTGTAGGGCGATGGTGGTACATGGGGCCTTTTTTCTTTTTTCTTTTTTCTCTACTTCTATCTCCTTTTCTTTTTCTTGACTTTCCTTTTGCAAACTTGGTTCCTCCATCTGCTTGCCACGTTGAAGTGTAATAGCCTTGAGTTGTTCCCTTAGGTTGACTTCAGTATTACTCAGTAGACTACCTGTACTTCTAGAAGACAAAGCATTAGCAAGTTGACCTACTTAAACCTCCAAATTGTGGATGGATGAGGCATGATTCTTCATAATCTGGTCAAACTTTGCTTCCATCCTCTTCAGACTTTTCTCCTGGCTACCAAACATCCTTGTCTGGTTCCAAAAATCTCCATAAACTTGTCCTTTTTGCTCTCCATCGATCCAAGTCTATCTTACTGAAATCTAGGAGGTCTTTATGATCTTGCTTGGCTACCTGCATTGTTATTGCTCCAAGAAAAATTCAGATTCCATCCCGAATTATAAGTATTCAAGTAGGGGTTATTATCTCTTTGTGTCTGGCCCAAGTAATTTACCTATTCTATACCACTGGCTCCCAACAAGAAACATTCAACTGAGCTAGGTTGTTCTACCCACATAGCTCACACTATACTTGCATCACTTCGTCTATAGATGAAGATGCTCCTTGTATGTTGCTCAATTGCTTTATAAGGGACGTGATTTGAGCTTGCAAAGTAGTAATAGAGTCAATAGGGATTATACCTTTTTGCTCCTTTCGTCCTTGTCTATTCCTCTCACTTGACCACATGCAACTATTGCTCGCTAACTCCTCCAAAAGGTCATAAGCTACTTCAATAGTCTTCCTCATTGAAAACCCTCAAGAGGCTACATCTATGGTTGTTCTCATGCTTGGATTCACACCATTGAAAAATGTCTGTAATAGGAACTCCCTCGGAAGGTTATGGTGGGGACAACTTCTCTATAATTCTTTAAATCTCTCCCAGACTTCATAGAGAGATTCCCCATCACTAATGAAAATTCGTGATCTCCTTTATGATCCTTGATGTCTTGGCCAACGAAAAATATTTCGCGAGGAATGCTTGGGCTAACTGTTCCCAAGTAGTGAGCTGCCCTGAATGTAATGAATTATTCCACGCCTTCACTCAATCTTTCAAAGTGAAAGAAAATAATCTCAATCTTACTGCATCATCGGATAATCCATTGAATCAAAAAGTGTCATAAATCCCTAAAAAAATTAGCAATGTGGGAATTTATATCTCTATTGGATAGCCCATAGAATTGCACACTATTCTGCAATATGTTGAGGAGTGTCGGCTTGATCTTAAAATTGTTAGCCTGAATTGCTAGCCTCGTAACTCCTCTGGTCTTATAAAATCCATCAGTGTCCTCTCAGCTTCTCCTTGCTCTCCTTCTTCAGCCATATTTATTTGTATACTCTCTCGACGCTTCACTCTCCTTAACTCTCGTTCGTACCTTGTGATATTAGGAAACTCTTTTTTACTAATTTATGTTGATCTTCGCGTGCTTCTTGTGTTCATACACCTGCAAGTGCAAAAGGAAAAGTATTAAATACTCTTAAATCAAAGTAATCTAAACTAAAAAATGTGCTAAACAAACAATCCCTGGCAACCGCGCCAAAAACTTGTTGATTGCAAAACAGTATACTAGTTTTATGCTAAAAAATTGTAAGTATACAGGTCATGATTTGTAGTTAACAAGAGGATATAAATCCCATAAGGATTGTTCTTAGACACTACTTAATTCAAATCAATCTTTGTTTAACACTCGAAATTGTTTTATAAAAATAAATTGAAAAATTTAATAAAAATTAAATGACTAACAATGAACAATTGATAATACCAAAATGCAGAAAATTAAAATTCAAAATTTTAACAACTAGAGATCATTTTTTCCTATCTTGCCTCCCTCCTATTTTATTAATTGAATTATGTCTCATCTAAGATGTCCGAATGTATTAACTACCCTCTCTCAAGGTGTAATTAATTTCCCCTAATCAAATTAAATGAAGTCGATTAAGCAATCTCTCAATGCACCAGGTCACTCCACCAATTTAACTAGTTATTAAGTTATCATATGGGTGATCAATTAAATTATCCAAGATCTCTCTTTCAACTATTCAATTAACTTAATGGATGTAGGTCTATAGAATGCCAACTCTCATTGTACGATCCTACATAGATTACCCTACTCAATCTCTCGATCTATTTCAAGGTATAAACATATTCAACATTTATCAAAGACATCTTTCATTCAAATCAATAAAATAAGAGTTTAACAAGATACTTCAAAAGTAATCCTTAAAAATAAATCAGCCACTCATGGTGTCTATAACATCCCCAACAATTGAATATTCCATCATACAATGACTAAAAGAGA
>JANQAP020795034.1:0-12295 GCA_026874005.2 Erythroxylum coriaceum | reverse complement strand
TTCCTTTTTCCCAATGTACCCTTAATGAGTCCCAAAAGTCCACTTTACCCTTCCTTATAAGCTTAGGCTCTTTTGGTGCATAAGATACATGCCAAAAATGTCCTCAATTCATTCTTATGCATTTATTCCGTAAACTATTATGCTTAATTTAACGGAAAAAAATTTTCGGGGGCCAACAAGATGTAATTTATAGGAGTTGGAAATATAGAAATTGGCCAGTAAATATCTGTTGGGCGAACTTTGTGTCCGCTGGGTGGACATTCTTGGGAATTTCAGTGTTCCAGCCCCGTTCATGTCTGTTTGGAGGGATATAAGTCAGCTAGGCGGACATTCTCGGACACATACATAAACGTGCAATTTTGACCCTTTAGGCGGTAAAATCTCGCTTTAGAGTTTGCACAGAGATTGTAGAACTCAAAGTCCTCTTCGAAATTATACTTGAATGACCTTAATCCAACATCCATAGTGAAAGTTATGCCTATTGTCCTAAATTATGTATATAGATAAATTATTGACTTATTAATACTTTCCTAGGATGTATTTAGGCTTGAATGATGATCTTGAATGAGCCTAGTGGTTGATGAATAAGGCAATTAAAGTAAGGAAAGTGTATTAGGTATAAAGAATGATTGAAAGATGATGTTGATTGGTTATGAGACTCTTATTAAGGAAATGTACCCAGGATTGTCGTTGAACATGCATTGTACATAATCCATATATACATATGTGCATAAATGAGTACTTATATAATTGTGCAAAGTTGTAATGTGTGTAAATGTATATGTTGCATAATATAGAGAACCAATTAGAGTGACCTCATCTAGACGTTGCTGGAACCTCGAGGCAATAAGCTATCTGGAGCAAACTATGAGTAACCTAAGATGGTCTTACTTTGATTAATTGCTTGTTTAAACTCTGTATTAAATTGTTATGTGATGTGTATGTACTAATTCCAAACCTTAAATGTCCAAGGCATTTAATGCATGAATACCGTATTTGGAAGTGCTAATTGTATATGAATTTGACGAAATAAGTGACTCTTACCTTAAATGTTGAATGTCGGACCAAGGTCCAATGATAAATGAGAATTATATTGTGAAAGTGAATGTGAGCGTGATTGATTGAACACAATGATTGATTGAATACATGTGGTGTATAACATTACATGAATGCATGAAAGATAAAGACAGTTGTGACCAGAGTTGCTAGTGAAAAAGAGCTTAAAGCTCAGAACGTGGTAGGAGCCTCAGGCTCAATATGTAAAATGAACTTTGTATCCCTAACGGATAAAGAACATTATTAATGAGCCCGGTGTCCACAACGGATACAGGACAGTGAAAAAGACACTTAGTCACAATAAAGTACTAAACTAATGTGAGTTTCATGAACATTGCATATATACATGATAGGTATGATTTGAATGATTGCAATGTATTATTAAATTGTGTTGAATGAGAAATGTGAAAATTGTGTGCAAAGTGTTTTGTGATGCTATATGTGGATAAATGAAATAATGTGAATTATGTGACTGTATGAATTGTTGTGTTATGTGATAGGAGTGAACCATCGAGGATGGTTAACTCATAGAGTTTGCAAAACTTACCAAAATTGGAACGTTGACTTTTCAGGTCCGAGAGAGACGATATAGCTTCTAAGTCAATTTAGAAGAGAACTAGTACTGCTTTTGGATAGAAAACATGGCTTAAAGCTCGATTAGCTAGGACTGAAGGATTTAGACAAACTTTTTGTATAATTCCTCACATATGTAGCATGTTGTGTAAACAGAGCTGTAGACTCTGATAGGTTGTTGATATTGTACATATATGGATGATGTTATAACGCTACAATGTATATATTGTTTACAAAATGAAATGAGGAATTTGGGTTTTAATCATTGTGATTCTTATGATATTAATTTATGATGCCATGAGTTAAGTGAAAGTGACATAGTTAGCGTGCCATTTCCGTCAGGCATATGCTTGAATGTTTGACGGGCATCTGGGCAAATGTCTGATGGGAGTGGGGCGCTACAATGGTTGGTATAGAGCATAATATGGCATCCATAGGGACATACAGGAATGTTAGGCATGGAATATCAAAAGAAATGCGGATAATAATTAAAGCTATTGTCTATTATAGGTCATCTGCTATAGGTGATCAAGTTGGAAGGTCAGCTAACATAAACGACCTTGAATCAATAGGAGCCAACAGGGAGTCTTCTATGTTGCGACCGGAGAGAATGCCTCTAAGAATTCCAGAGAGAAGGGAAAGGAGGTATGATAAGCTGCAAAAGTAGGGGGTTATGGACTTCTACGAAAGTACAGACCCTACAGAGGCTGAGGGATGGCTAGAGAGGATGTAGCACCCCACTCCCATCCGACGTGTACATATACGCCCGTTAGACATTTGTACACGTGCCTGACCGAAATGGCATGCTAACTTTATATCTTTCACATATCGCATGACATCATATATTAAAACATAAATATCAAAATTTCTAAAATTCAAAAATTCCTCATTTCATTTAATAAACAATATATACAGCTTTACGTCAACATCCATATGTGTACATCCTCAAAACTAATCAGAGTTTAGATCTCCGTTTACAAAAGGTGCTACATACATGAGGAAATAGACAAAAATTTATCTAAAACCTTAGGTCCCAATAGACTGACCTTTGAGCCATGTCGTCTACCAAAAAGTTGTACTAGATTCCTTCTTTGCGGTATTAGCAGCTAAGTAGACACTCTCATACTTGAAAAGTCAACATGAAATTTTGGTGAGTTTTACGAACTCAGTTGATTAACCATCCTCGACGGTTCACTCATATCACACATATCACATCAATACATACAACACATAATTCACAACATTTAATATCTTATATGTCATCATAAAACACTTTGTACATATATGTTCACATTTTTCAATCAATTTGATTTCACATTTCAGTTGCAATCATTTAAAACATGTAATTCATATGTGTATGCAATGTTCATGAGACTCACAATTGTTTATTTGATTATTGTGACTGAGTGCCATTTTCACTGTCCCGTATCTATTATGGATACCGGGCTCATTAATACTGTCCCTTATCCATTGGAGATACAAGGCTTATTTTACTTAGTGAGCCTTTGGCTCTTACCACAGTCTGAGCTTTAAGCTCTTTTTTTTCACTGGCAACTACGGTCACAACTGCCTTTACGTTTCATGCAGTCATGTAATGAAATGCATCATGCATATTTAATGATTAAACTCATTCTATCATATTCACACTTTTTCTTATTCACATTTGTCATTGGACTTTTAGTCCAACATTCAACATTGAAGTTATCAACAAATAGTCAGTCATATTCACATTCAAGTAACACTTCCAATACAGTCCCGAATATAGAACTCCTCGAACAATCAATTGTCCGGAATCAACACAATCACATTCATATAATAACTCAATACAAAATGTAAACAAATAATAATTCAATGTGAGACCATCTTAGGTTACTCACAGTTAACTCTAGATAGTTTATTGCCTAGATGTCCCAACAATGTCTAGATGTGCTCGATCTAGTTGTTCCCCTATAATAGGCAATCACATATTTACACATTACTTCTTTACACCTATCTCAAAAGTACTCACTTATGCACATATGTATGTGTTATGTATGATGTATGTTCAATGACAATTCTAGATATATTTCCTAAATTCACATCTCAAGATCATTCACATTTCATATCTCAAATATGTCCAAATTGAACTTAGGTTTCCTTTTCAATTGTACAAGATTATTCTAAGTTCATCATTCTATCATTCACTAAAGTTATTTAAGCATTAAAGATCACAAAACATCTATTTTATCATTCATCTTTACTTAAAACACATCATTAATCTTTTTTAATCACTTTAGTCATCATAGGACCCCTTTCATTCTTATATCATCACCAATTTTCCAGATTTGAACACCTAATGTATAACAATTCATTCTTAAATTTATATCCTCAATCAACATCCTAAACATAACACTCATTTCATCACTTGTTCAAGCATCATTTTAGGCTCAATTCAAGCTTCATTCAAGCCTAATTGCATCATATGAAAGTACCTAACCAATTGCCACTTCAAACCACACATAAAAGAAGTATATTTGATGTTTGACCAATTCCCACGATCGTGGAAAATTCCCACATTCGTGGGATTTGTGGACAGAAACTTTCTGCCTTCGTTAGCCATTCCCATTTTCCAGTTTTTCCAACTCTATTTGTAGGTCAGTTTTGTATGACAATTATGACCTAGAAAATGAGGTATTTATATAACACATTCTTCTAAAAAAATGTTTCTATATGTCTTAAGTTTCAAATGAAACAAAAATCATTCAATTAGGTTAATTTTCCTATGAGTTATGCTTAAAAAACCACAGACTATGCATGTTCAAAATTTTGGCTAGTGCATGATTGAAGAATTAGTACATTCGAACTTGTAAAACTCATATCTCTTAATTACGATATCTAAAAATTACAAACTTTATACTAATAGAAAACTAAGAGAATAATATACAACTTTTATGAAGAAACATTTGTTTGATTCGGCATACATCAATACAGTTTATTCGATAAAAACAAGACACGATTTCAGTCAAGGGTAGTGCTACAGCCCATTCTAGAACTCAACTTCAAGCTAAATTTCAAGACCTGTAAGGATAGAATTCAAATTCAATTCCTTCATGAAAATGGTAGCCATATGTTTCTAGTTTACTCTAAATTAAAATCCGTCCGATTCTAATAGTCACAGATCAAGTTATGGCCAAAATACAAATGTCTGTCCAGTAAAAACACTCCATCTAACAAATTCTAGCACACTTCATCATCATTTTCATCCCAGTTCACCTCTTTTGCTTGGTCTATCTTTTCTAGCTTAATACACCATCATTTCCTCATCATTCATAACTCCATTTCAGCTCAATACTATACACACACAAATTAAAATCCAAGATTGATCAAAAACAACAAGATAGAACATATTATTATACACTTTCAACTCCAAATTCGTGCACATATTTAACTCCAAATTCCTGCAGATATTCAACTTCTAAATATCATCTTAATTCATTTAAATTCAAGACATCATCATATTTCAAACTTCCTTTTTCAACTTCAAACGTCCTATAACTCATTATCATAATTGAAGCATTTATCAAACAATTCATGAATACATTAACTCGTTACAATTTAAAGCATGATCTCATTATTCATACCTACACCTATATTAAAACACAAAGAATTTCATATTCAAACAAAACTTCAAATTACTCATCATAATGTCCCATTTACACTAACCCATGAAGATCAACATGTAACTTACTTGATTTAGCTCTAAATCCTTCAAAAACACACCAACCCTAGCTTTGTTGATAACCCACGTACATCACCATTCCAAGGTGAGAGGTTGTGTTATCTTGTGAGGAAATGAAAGAGGGTGCAAGATGATGGTAACATGTGGAGGTGAGAGCAAGGCTTATGTTGATGGAGGTGAGTATAGGTCGTGGAAGTGAAGAAAAATAAGAAAAGAGATGGAGAAGAAAGCTACGAAGAGAAGAAAAGATAACAAAATAGAAACAACTAATTTGGTCTTGCAATAGTAAAGAAATGTGGGAGATAAGACATGGTTTGGCAAGTGACACATGTCACTTGCCACATGTCTAATATGTATTGGTTTGAATTAGGTTTCTTCATTAACTAATCCATTTAACTCCAATTTCTAATCTAATTGTCTCCAAATTTCAATGACATATGTCATTAACTCCAACTGTCATTAATAAACATTTCCACTACTAATAGGCTCTTAATTTTATTTCCATTTATCACTTGTCCTATCACTTGGCATTTTTCCTAGTCTAAAAATACCCAAAATTTTAGAAATTTTTTAAATTTCATCAAAATTTCAAAGTCAATACTTATACACACCAATTCAATTTTCAATACATAAAAGCCACAATTCAGATTAAATTTTGCATTTATAAATCAATTATACCTGAAAAATGTCAATGAACACGTGTGCAATCATTTTACTGTGCAAAAATTAATATTTACATGTGTATGTATGTTATATTATGCATGAGCATGAAATGCACTTTTTAACTTCTCAATAATCACATATGTACCATATTCTAAGGTCTTAACCCTTAACGTGGGATAACGAGATGTTACAACTCTCCCCTCCTTAAGAAATTTCGTCCTCGAAATTCTTACCTGATTGTTTAAACTGGTGGGGATGTTGTCTCTTTATGTGCTCCTCTCTTCCTCACTCGAGTGATTCTTCCAAAGGACTTTCGCCAATGGAATTACTCGGTTTCTCAGCTGTTTCATTTGATATCCCACTATCTTGATCGGCTCCTCAACATAACTCAGATTACTAGATATTTCAATCTCCTGAGCCGGTAATACATGCATCAGATTTGACCAATACCTCCTGAGCGTACTCACATGGAATACATTATGTATCTTTTACGTCTCTCTCGGTAAGGCTAATCAGTACGCTAATGGTCCTATCTATTCAAGGATCTTATAAGGACCAATATACCTAGGACTCAACTTATTCTTCTTGCCAAATCTCAACACTCATCGCTAAGGTGAGACTTTTAGAAGCACCTTGTCACCTACACTGTATTCCATATCCCTTCGGTGTTAATCCATATAGCTCTTCTGTCTATCTTGAGCTGCTTTAATTATACTTCTGATCAGTTTCATCTTATCTATAGTATCCTATATCAGTTCTGGGCCTTCTACCATTCTTAAACCTCCCTTATCCCAATATAAAGGCGATCGACATCTTCTTCCATACAATGCCTCATACAGTGCCATTCCGATACTGCTATGATAGTGGTTATTATATGCAAATGCAATCAGAGCTATATACTGATCTCAAGCTCCTTGGAACTCCAATACACATGCTCTAAGCATATCCTTAATAGTCTTGGTTGTCCTTTCACTCTGTCCATCTGTTTGAGAATGAAATACAGTACTGAAGTTCAACTTCGTACCCATAGTCGCCTGTAAACTCTTCCAAAACCTTGAAGTAAATCTGGGATCCTTGTCCGACATAATAGAAACTGGAATCCCATATAATTTGACTACCTTATCTACATACCTCTGAGCCAACTGATCTAGTGAGCTATTCTCTCTCCTCGAGGTCTTTGACAATCCCATCACAAAATCCATGATAATTCGTTCCCACTTCTACTCCGAAATAGGTAATGAATGAAGATTCCCAACTGGAGCTTGATATTCAGCCTTAATCTGCTGACATGTTAAGCACTTAGCTACATAATCAGCTACTTATTTCTTCATCCCTGGCCACTAGAAATGCTGCTTCAGTGTGTTATACATCTTGGTGGTACTAAGATGCATAGCATAAGCCGTTACATATGCCTCCTCTAGAATTTCTCTCCTCAGATTATCAAAGTCAGGCATGCATAACCTTTGCTTCAACCACAATGTTTCATCCCTCAGCTCAAACTCAGAATCCGGATTCACTTTCAACTTTTCTATAAGCTTTACCGTTTCGGGGTCTTTACTTTGAACTTTCTTGATTCTTTTATGAAACATCAGCCTCAATCTCAGTGTGGCAATCAATGCTTCATTTTGCTCTAGATTTAACTCCACATTCAAAGCTCTCAATTGAACCAAGCTTCCTAACCTCGATAATTAAATCTAAGCTACACTTTTATTCGACTTCTTGCTAAATGCATCTGCCACCACATTAGCCTTTCTAGGGTGATACTCAATTGTGCAATCATAATCCTTTAATAACTCGATCCATCTCCTCTGTCTCATATTCAACTCCTTCTGATTTAGCAGATACCTCAAACTCTTATGATTAGTGTAAATTTGAAAAGTCTCTCTATATAAGTAATGTCTCCATATCTTTAAAGCAAAGACCACTGCTGCAAGCTCTAAGTCATGTACTAAATAGTTAATCTCGTGAGACCTTAATTGTCTCGATGCATAGGCTATCACCTTGCCATACTACATCAACATACATCCCAATCCTTGATACGAAGCATCACTGTATACTACATAACCTCCAGTTCTTAATGGAATGGTCAACACCGATGCTATAGTCAACTGATGTTTTAACTCGTCGAAACTCCTCTAACATGCGTCATTCTATCTGAAAACCACATTCTTCCTCATAAGTTTAATCAGAGAGGCTGAGATCAATGAGAACCCCTTGACAAACCTCTAGTAATATCCAGGTAATCCCAGAAAACTCAGATCTCAGACACATTCTTTTATGCCTCCCACTTCATTATTGTCTCTATTTCTTTGGATCCACTTGTATACCTTGCCCACTTACTATGTGACCCAGAAATACTACTTGATCCAGCCAAAACTCATATTTGCTAAATTTGTCATATGTTCAGCATGTTCTTCTCTGCTCTTTGAATATACTAAGATATCATCTATAAACACAATTACAAAACAATCCAGGTGGGGCTGAAACACCTTGTTCATCAATGCCATAATGCATATGGGGCATTAGTTAACCCAAACGACATTACTAAAAACTCATAATGCCCGTACCTACTCCTGAAAGCACTCTTCGATACATCAACCTCGGCTATCTTCAATTGATAGTACCCAGATCTCAAGTCTAACTTAGTGAACACCTGAGCTCCCTGCAACTGATTAAGCAGATCATCGATTCTAGGCAATGAGTACTTGTTCTTCACTGTTACCTGATTCAGTTGCCTATAATCGACGCATAGTCTCAACATTCCATCTTTCGTCTTTACAAATAACACTGGAGCTCCCCAGGGTGATACACTGGGTCTAATGAAACCCTTTTCCAGCAACTTCTGCAACTGAGCCTTCAACTCCTTTAACTCCACAAGTGACATCCTATATGGAGGAATGGATATAGGAGTAGCACTTGGAATTAGATAAATTGTGAACTCTGTTTCTCGATTTGGAATTAAGCCAGATAACTCAACGAGAAACAAATCTAGGAATTCCCTCACTATAGGAATGTCCTGCACATTTTGCTCAGTTTGAGTATCAATGACGTGGGCCAAATAAGCCTCACATCCTCCTTGCATCAATCTTAAGGCACTCATGAATGAGGTCAGCCTAGTTGGCACTGCCTGACTAATACCTCTGAATACTACCCTTGGCTGATTAGGAGATTATAATATTACCTCTTTAGTGTAGCAGTTCATAATAGCCCTATGAGTAGTAAAACAATCCATACTTAGGATAATATCTATCTCCCTTAATTGTAGTATCATCAAATCTGCCTGATCAATTCTAATCAAGCACCTATTGTAGACTTCTCTTATTACTGTCGTACTACCTATTGGTGTACTCACCTCTAATCCATGTTCCAATAGTTCTCTATCACAATGCAACCTAGATGCCATATGCGGTGTGATAAAGGAATGCATAGATCCAAGATTTAGCAATGCAAAAGCCTCAGAAGTAAATATAAATAGCACACCTGCAACGACATCTGGAGAATCCTGAGCCTCCTACCTAGTCATAGCATATACTCGGGTTTAAGACTGCAATTGGGTGCTCCGCACCTCAGTCCTACCAGTAGCACTCCCAAAACTCATTCTGCCTCTACCATGGCCTCTCTGTCCAGACCTACTGGCTCGACTCTGCTGGACTATAGTTTCTGTTACTACTCCTCCTCTCCTACCAGACTGTGCTCCAAACATAACAGAACAATCCCTGATTTGATGGTCAAGTGAGCTGCATCGAAGGCAAGCTCCTGTTAACTTTCAGCATTCACCATTATGCCGCTTCCCACAATGCTCAAAATTCAGTAACTATCCTGATACTACACCTCTTCCACTACTAGACTGTATAAAGCTACCCCTCTATCTGAACTCCGACTGTATTGATCTAGTCGATGGTTTAAAAGCCCGGTTCTGACATTTGCTAATCCTTCTTCCAGAACCACTCTGAGATTCACTGGGCCTCTTTAGTCTAGACTCTGATATGTAGTCAAACCAACTGTCATTCAACAATTGCTCGATTTGTATCGATGCAGCCTGTAGTTTCAAAAAACTGCCCAGGTTAGAGAGGGCTAACCTCGTCCTAATCTCCATGTTTAGTCCGTCTTCGAATCTTCTGCACTTGTTTTCCTCAGTGGGAATCAAGGCAATAGCATATCCCATCAGCTCATTGAATCTAATCTCATACTCCGCTACCGATAAACTGCCCAACTTCAAATCCATAAACTCCTTCATCCTTTTATCTAGGTAGACTTTGGGCATATAGTTCTCCTTGAAGACTCTCAAAAAGTCTTCCCACCTTAGGTTACAAGGCCTGGTGGTACTGCCTGGAATAGTTTTCCACCACTGGTAAGCTGGGCCTTATACCAGAGAAATAACATAATTGAACTTTTTGTCCGACTCATAATCCATCTGGTCGAAGACTCTCTCTATCCTTTCTAGCCATCCCTCGGCCTCTGTAGGGTTTGTACTTCCATAGAAGTCCACAGCCCCCTACTTTCCCAGTTTGTCATAACTCCTTTCCTTTTTTTGGGATTTTTGGGAGGCATTCCCTCAGGTCGAGACACAGACGACTGCCTACTGGCTCCTACTGATCCTAGGTCAGCTGATTGTCCCACTTGATCACCTATGGCGGATGACCTATAATAGACAATAACTTCAATTAATATTTGCATTTCTCACGATATTTCATTTTTAACATTCCTATATATCCTTATAGATGCCAACCATGATCTGATACCAACCACTGTAGCACCTCATTCCCATTTGACGCGTACACATACGCACATTAGACATCTATAGATGTGCCCAACGAAAATGACGTGCTAACTTTATCACTTTCACATATCGCATGGCATCATATATTAAAACATAAATATCACAATTTCTAAAACCTAAAAATTCCTCATTTCATTCAATAAACAATATATACATTGTAGCTTTACATTAACATCCATATGTGTACATCCTTAAAACTAATCAGAGTTCACATCTCCATATACAGAATATGTTACATAAATGAGGAAATAGACAAAAATTTATCTAAAACCCTAAGTCCTAGTTGACCGACCTCTGAGCCATGTCGTTTACCAAAAGTTGTACTAGATTCCTTCTATACGGTATTAGCAGCTAAGGCGACACTCTCGTACTTGAAAAGTCAACGTGCAATTTTTATGAATTTTGCGAGCTCAGTTGAGTAACCATCCTCGACGGTTCACTCATATAGTACATATCCCATCAATACATACAACACATAATTCACAACATTTAATTTCTCATGTATCTCATAAAACACTTTGTACATATATGTTCACATTTTTCAATCAATTTGATTTCACATTTCAGTTGCAATCATTCAAATCATATAATTCATATGTGTATGCAATGTTTATGAGACTCATAATTGTTTATTTTATTGTTGTGACCAAGTGTCTTTTTCATTGTCCCGTATCCATTGTGGCTACCGAGTTCATTAATACTGTCCCTTATCTATTGGGGATATATGGCTTATTTTAACTAGTGAGCCTTTGGCTCTTACCATAGTCTGAGCTTTAAGCTCTTTTTTTTCAATGGCAACTATGGTCATAACTGCCTTTACGTTTCATGCAGTTATGTAATGAAACACATCATGCATATTCAATGATTACACTCATTCTGTCACATTCACACTCTTTCTTATTTATATTTGTCATCAGACTTTTAGTCCAGCATTCAACATTAAAGTTGAGAACAAATAGTCAGTCATATTCACATTCAAGTAGCACTTCCATTACAGTCCTGAATATAGAACTCCTCGGACAATCAATTGTCTGGAATTAATACAATTACGTTCACATAATAATTCAATACAAAATGTAAACAAACAATAATTCAATGTGAGACCATCTTAGGTTACTCACAATTTACTCTAGAAAGTTTATTGCCTAGATGTCCCGACAATGTCTGGATGTGCTCGATCTAGTTGTTCCCCTATAATAGGCAATCACACATTTACACATTACTTCTTTGCACCTATCACAAAAGTACTCACTTATGCACTTATGTATATGTTATTTATGATGTATGTTCAATGAAAATTTTGGATATATTTCCTAAATTCACATCTCAAGATCATTCACATTTCATAACTCAAATATGTCTGTATTGAACTTAGGTTTACATCTCAATTGTACAAGATTATTCTAAGTTCATCATTTTATCATTCAATAAAGTTATTCAAGCATTAAAGATCACAAAACATCTATTTTATCATTCATCTTTACTTAATACACATCATTAATCTT
>JANQAP020794888.1:0-12304 GCA_026874005.2 Erythroxylum coriaceum | reverse complement strand
ACAATATGAAGTAGACATTAATTAATTGAATATTTATTGACAAAATTTTTTGTCATAACAAATAAAATATTATGTGATGATAAAACGTTTCGTCACAATAAGAAAACAATATTAGTGACCAAACTATGTTTGGTCACCAAATAGAAAATATTAGTTACCAACATATGTTTTGTCACAATTACAATTAATTCCCACCAAAATTATTTTGACGCCAAATTTCATAGGCTTTTAGTGACAAAACTTAGTGATAAAATAAATTTTAACATTATTAATATATTAGTAGTGACAATTTAATTGTGAAAGAAACCAAATTGCCACAATTACTATTGTATTAGTGACAAAAATATAAATCATCACAAATAATCCAAACAATAGTGTTAATCAATTGTCTTGTCACTAAAAAAACTCGTATTTATGATGATAAAAATAGTTAGTCACAAAAAAATTGTCATTAAATTACGAATAGTAGTGACCATAGTTATAGTTCGATTATTGTGACAATATGAAATAGAAACTAATTAATTGCATATTTATTAACAAAATTTTTTGTCACAACAAATAAAATATTGTGTGACAATAAACTGTTTCGTCACAATAAGAAAACAATATTAGTGACCAAATTATGTTTTGTCACACCAAATAGAAAATATTAGTTACCAACATATGTTTTGTCACAATTATAATTAATTTGGCGTCAAAATTATTTTGGTACCAAATTTCATAAGCTTTTAGTGACAAAATTTAGTGATAAAATAAATTTTATCACTATTAATATATTAATAGTGACAATTTAATTGTGAAAAAAACTAAATTGCCACAATTACCATTGCATTAGTGACAAAGAATATAAATCATCACAGATAATCCAAACAATAATGTCAATCAATTGTCTTGTCACAAAAAAACTAATATTTGTGACGAAATAATAGTTAGTCATAAAAAAATTGTCACTAAATGTCTTAACTTTTGTAGTGAGGATTGAGATCCTTAACTGGTTTGAATACACAACCATTACCTTTTAAGTGTTGGGAGTTCCTATATCTTCCTTACATACTAGGATTGTTTACCTTTGTTGGAGAAATATAAAAGGAGTATCAACTCCTAGCAAAAGAAGTCCCTTTCATATGTTGGTAGACTGTTCCTTATTTCTTCAATATTGGGGGGTTTTCACACTTATTGGAGTTCCCATATATTCCTTCCTAAGAAGACTATAAAGGAGTTGACTAAATGCATCATAAATTTTCTTTTACAGGAAGTGTACAGCAATCTACAGGGGAAAAATTTAAATGGGATTAGCTATATTGGAGCAAACAAGAACGAGGTTGGGCATTATTTCCTCACAGATGAATTAAAGGGTGATGATAGCTAAGAGAATATAGAGATGATTCACTGAAAAAGAGTGCCTCTAGTCTAAATGGATTAATAAAAGGTATCTCAAGCACCACAACTTTTGGCAAATTGAGGGAAAAAAAAAAAGAATTCTCCTAGTTTTTCATCCAATTTATAAGGATAAGGTGGGATTTCTATACCTTTGTTAAAATTCGCATTGGCAATGGTCATGATAGTTGGTTTTGGTATAATAACTAAACTTTGCAGAGTCTTTTGTTCCTTAGGGAAGAAATCTCTTCATTCACATCTAGAATTTCCTAACAGGCTAAAGTCAAGGACATTATTCAGCAAGATGTTTTGTATTCGGAATTTAGGGGAAGTGAAAGAATTTAGTGTTTTCTTACTAGATTATGCTCCTAATTCCACTTATAGTGATAGTTTTCACTAGCTACCAAGCAATGGAGGAGATTTCACTAATCAATCTTATTTGAGGGTAATAAAACCCTAATCTCCAAAGGTTAATTAGTATAACATAGTTTGGAAGAATGTTTAGGTCCCTAAGGTTGCTTTTATCACCCAGATTGCTGTGAGAAAGAGGCTTAAAACAAAAGACAGAAACTTTGGAGTGGAGTATTAGTTATGTATGCTCTGTAATATGCTTACAGAATCTATCAATCACTTATGCTTTCAGTATAAGTACACTATAGTCATTTGGAGTATAATGCAGCATACGTTAGGACTTTATTGACCTTATCAGTAATGGTAAAGCATTCTTACATGGGTTGACAATCAATGTAGGAGAAACGGTAGAGAAGACATCAATTTATCTTTAACATGTTCAGTGTATACCATAAGAAGCGAAAGAAACAATAGATTTTTCAAGAATAGAAAAAGGGACAACCATAAGTTAGCTGACAGAATTTGTTACTGGATAAGGGAAATTATTCAGCTTCATGATTCGGCATCCTTGAATTCATCATTGAGAAGAAGATGGAGCTTAGATTTTAGCTAAAAGAGACTTATTGATCATATTACATTCATGTGGTGTTTGTTGCTTTAGTTTTAGTTAGAGTTCTCTGTTGTAATCTTACATTTTCCATTACTTTCATATTGAATCCTTTTCGGGAAATCTTTTTTTTTAAAGTATAATGATATAAAATAAAATAAAGATATGTAATATTTTTGTAATTTAATAAATAATTTATATAAATATTATTTAATTCTTCCTAATAAATACAAACATGTTATAGTATCTCTAACTGAATGAATGAATGGACACTATAATATAGATTACATTGTTATATCTTAGCCAGCTAATGAGAAAAGTCAAACATTGAATTATCAATTATAATGTAGTTTATTTGCCTTCTCTTGTAGTTTAACAAGATCAAAACCTTAGATAGTCATAGAGAAAATTTTGCAAACAATTAGAGCAATAAATAGTAGACAAGACTGAAGATAGTTAATTAGGAGAAGTAATCTTGAACTAAAAACTTAATAGTTTTTTATTCCATGAAATCAAAATCTTGACATGTCATCTACGACAAGTTTAAATAATAACATGACGTCAAAGACTATTGATAACTACCATAATATAATTACTAAATTTTTATTGTATTTAATCCCTTTTTCACATTGTATGAATTGTTCATAAAATTTTTTATTTAAAGGCCTCCATGAATATGGTAGGCTTGCTCCTTCACTGGCCATTGCCTCTTTTTTGACTATCAAATGGTTATCGCATTTCTTTATCAAAATATCAGAGGAGTTAGAGGTAAGATGCCATGAAAAGAAAATAAAATTTAAATGTGATTCTAAAATAAAATTTAAATGTGATTCTTTCTTATTTGATAGGTTCCTTAGTGATTTGTGAAATTTTGGACTAAACTTGAGTTACCTTATATATAACTAAGGTTATTATCTTAAACTAAAATTTTAAGGTGATGAATTATGAAACGCATTGTTATATATAATTTACTTCATCTTAATGTTTTCTTTTCATGCAAGATAACTTCACTTTTAAATTTTCAACATTTTCTCTTTATAAGTGAATTCATCCATAGTAGACTAGATCCCTTTAACTCATAGTTACTGTGAAACTATTTGAATCATTTTATGAATCATCATTCACCTGACTCAAATCTATGAATTTTTATTTATCTAATTTTTTCATCTTAACTCTAATAACAATGATGATTTATGAAAGGAAATAAGGAGAAATTGAACAAATTCCAAATGAGTCTATATATATAAAAATGGCAATGGGTTAGACTCTTGTTAGACTCGGTCTATACTCAAATTAGGCTTAGGAAGATCGAAACAACTTGAAACTCAATTAAATTGGACTAAATTCCAAAAACTAGAATATCCTTGATCAATTACAACGGTTTCTTTACCTCACTTTCACTTTTTCAATAAGTAATTAAACAGAACAATTCTAGATTAATTCTGAATAATTTATTTTCTTATTTCCATTCTTTCATTGTGTATAGTCCCTTTTAAATTTCCGTTTAACTTTACAATTATAGCATTTAACAACTTTAATCTTTGATTCCGATTGTGGCCCACTTAATTTTTTAATATTTTTTCCTTACTCCATCTTCTGCTAACAACCATATGCACATATGATCTACCTTTATATGTTTTGGAGACCTTTTTCTTAAACTTTTTAGACTACAAGGTATCCATCACATCATTGACAAAAATATTCTTTCTATCATATAATATAGTATCAATAAATTTTTCATATGAATTAGGTAAGGAATTGTATAGGATTATCGCTTGATCCTCATCTTCAATTTTAATTCCAACACCTTGTAGATCCAAAGATATCTGATTAAAATTATCAATGTGATCTTTCATCTATATACTTGTTGACATCCTTAAGGTATATAAATGTTGATTTTGATATAAACGATTCATTTGATCTCTTTTGATATTTATTTTTCAAGTTGTTTCCACAATGAAGTAGCAGTTGTTTCATCAACTACTTCTTTAAGGACATCATCTTTTAGACTTAACAATTTTATATTGTGCGTTTTAACATAATATCTTCCTTTTCTGATGTTTCCAAATTTTTTGACAACTTTTCTTCTCCTTTTAATGTTTTTGCGCATCCTTTCTAAATAAGAACCACTATCATCTTTACCTTCTATAAGATGAAATTGTTTAATCCAATATTAAACTCATAAAGAGGCATGTTGACAATAAATTCTAGATTTGCAAAGACAACCAAAGATTTTATACCAATTGTTACGATATCAATTATTTTAATACCAAATTTTGCGAAACTAGAAACACAGTAGGAGAAAATAAAGCAAAAATACAAGAATTTATGTATTCCAACTAATCTATGTAACCTATGTGCATGGGTAAGGAGATAAAGTTCTTTTATTATTATGAGAAAGACGATACAAGGAGAATATATGATAATGACCTTACCTAACTCCTAAAAGTCCTCTCCAAATGTTCTCACTATGGTATTCTCAGGTCTCCTATATACAAAATCCTTATCAAACTATTTATAGACTAAGGTTACTTGTAAAAAGTCTAATTATAGTGAAATTTTATTATCACATTATCCTAAGTTCACCCATATTCTAATTCAACAAAAATTTAAAGTCACTGAAACTCTATTTCCATAAATGTTTAATTACACTAGAACTCTAATTCACTAGAAATCTAAAGCCACTAAATTCTACTTCACCAAAATTTAAGGCATATCTTACATATATATAAACCCCGTCCCATTCTTATAACTTTATCTCTTTTGACCTTCCTTCATATACACAGAACTAAGCAAAGTGAAGTAGCTAAAACATAAGCAAGGGTGTATATTGGAATTCAGAAGTACATGATTTAACTTTTAATGAAAATAATACATATATTCAATAAGATAATTAAAGACTCAACCTTAAAAAAGAGAAAATTTTCACTTCCAGTTCATATGTACCTAAGTAGTACAAACGCTATGAACGACCATATGATCAATATAACGCATGAAAGATGTAAATAAATATTTCTTCAAGTCTGAAAGGTTTATGAAGTTTCTTTGTTAGGAGTTTTGAGTAGAAAAATCTTATGTGATTTTATTATAGAGAACTTCGAAGAAAAAGTGTCTTGAGTATCCTTTGTATTATTTATTTTGTGAATAGAGAAAATAATAACTTTATCATATCGATAGTGAGTGAAACACTTAAAGACAAATGAATATGAGGCATTCACAAATTAAAGGAGTTGTTGGTCATCCATTAAAAAAGAGGAATAATTTAAAATTTAATGAACTTAAGCTTAATTGTTGTGTAAGGAATTTGATAATTTTTCCAATTATGTTATGACCTAAGATAATTCACCTAGCACTTAGCTTCCTTAAAGGCATGTCAATAAAAGAGCTAAGAAAACTTAAAGTAATTAAACTCTTGATTTTTTTTTTCTTCATCCACTTGCAATTGAGTTAGTAAATTTACATTTCTAGTTTTATGACCATTCAACTTCCTAGACCAAACCAAACTAGCTCTCCCAGTAGAGCATGTACTTATATTAAGCATGTACTTGTATTAACTAATCAACATCAAGAATAATAATAATTCTTTTACCTAAAAAGAACTTTTAAATCAAATTGATTCCTCTATCAACATTGAAAATATTTAACATCTTTGACTTCAAGACATCATAGATAAATTGTTCTTGTAACTAAACTAGGCCATTATGTTCTTCTAAAGTGTTTTGATGTTTGAAAGAATAACTCCCTTAATGTCCATCACAAAGCTGGTTAACGTACAACTTTTGCTATAGTAACTTACCAGTTCCTCCCATCCAATGTTATGAATATCATACCGAACTCAGTATTGGATTTGGTTTTAGTATAGTGAGATACCAATACCAATTAATATCCGGTAACATTTTCGGTAATTTTTAAAATGACAAGATAGTCCTTAAAATTTTAAAATTATAAAATAGTCCTTCAATATATTGTGATATATAATTTTTAATTTTATAAGAACCTTGTCTCAAAAATTCATAATAATATAAATTTGAAATCACACCTATCTCTTTATTTCTATTAGTATTAATTCTCACATATTTCACAGATAAATGATAACCATAATTAACTTTTAAAAAAATTGTTTGATTATTATATAGATATAAAACTAAGAATAATACAAAATTACTTAAATTGTTATAATTTATATCATATAGTAAAGAGTAATTACATCAAAACACCATATATTAAGAACAATATAGGTCTATGACTCTATAAGCATTATAACAAGAGTTCGTGTAAAGGAATATGACAAAGTTAAAGTAAAACCTGAAATAAAAAAAATTAAAGTTAAAATTTTTATATTTATAGTGCATATATAGAATTTCACATATACATCAATTATAAGTGAAATTAAAAGGAAAGAGAATAAATGAAAAACTTGGGACTTTATTCAATGAAATATTCGCTTAAATCGCTTTAACTTTAATTTTTATTTGGTACAAAATTCTCATCATTGAGAAGAATCTCATCATCACCATCATTTATGTTTATTACACCAAATGACAAGTTAATACTATCTCATCCAAGATTATCTTCCAAGTTATTCTCATCTATAAAACTTGTTAAAAGCCCAATCCGCTAAAAAATCAATACAATCAAGACAAATTAGATTTTTATAAATACTTGTTCAATTAAAAGTCCCAATAAACAAATAAAATTAAATTATTAAAAAACTACAATAAATTATATTCAACTTAATGATGACAAAAGCATACCTTTCTTGAAGATTTACATTGTATCGAACAAAGACCAAATTATTCAATATTTTGTGTTCCAATATATTTCTTGTTTTGAAATAGATAAATTCAAATATTCTCTAATTTTTTCACACTCAGTTGCACTCATATATTGACTTAGAATTTAATACTAAACCTTTGCAATACTAGACCACTATTTCTAAATCGGTCTCACTAAGTAATTGTAAGACAATAAAAGTAATCTTATAAATAAAATAAAGTGATAATTAATTTCAAACAAGTTTAAAAGACAAATTACAATGGGCTTCTTAAAATTACCGTATGCATCCTTATATGCCTCTATTTATAAGCTAAGGAGATCTTCATCTCATAGGAAACAATTGTTGTTATAGTCAATAACAATGTCATATTAACTTTTGCTTTCTTTCTAAATTCTAGTCTAAAATAAGCACTAGGATTTAAAAATTCTCCCAGTAACAAACAAAAAAGACTAAAACTACCTTTCTCATCTTTTATTAATGACTGTAAGATAAGCTTTTTACAAAGAAGAACTATTTTTCATATTAGATTTAATTACTTCCTTTTTCATCTCCATAGCATCATAAAAAACCATTGTTGCCTTCTCATCTTGATAATATTCTAATATGCTATTTTCCATTTTTATCAAAAGAGGGCCTAACAAAAGTAAATTTACATGTAGTGTTTCAAACAATGTTATGAATATTGTATCGGTATTGATACCGGATTTGGTTCTCGTATGGTACTATATCGATACCGGTTAATACCGAATACCGTTTCGGATAATTTTTAAAATTTATAAAATGGCCCCTAAATTTTTTTAAATTACAAAATAGTCCCTTAATATATTGTACTATATAATTTATAATTTTACATCACCCTATCTCTAAATATCATATACTATAATTTATTCCATAATAATTTCAATCAAGAATTTATTTCATAATCATAAAATTCATTTTAAATTCAAATTTTAAAATATAATTTAAAGCCTAATTTTGTTGCTTTAATTAGGGACTACTAATTTAAGTATGATGAGGAAGTCAACTAAATTAAATCCTAAAATTATAATATAAAACTAATTAATCACTAAATTTGTAATTTAAGAGTCAGAGACAAAGTCAAAGACTAAATTATGATGTAATTTTCCTTCTATCTAATTCTTTGATTAGTCAAATACTAATAACTTCAATTCTTAAATCAAGTCATACATTTAATCCAGGCGCACACTCACACAACCAAACCAAGTCATAAACTTAATTGGTTAATACAAGCTACAGGCCCATTACCACACATGTCCAGATCGAAAACGAGAAAGAGCTAAGACTAAGATGTAAGAGAAGCTCTTCGTTTTGTATACAAATGACAAAGTTGAAAGTTGGTATGGCAATGAAGGGTTGTTGCAATATAGGCATGCGGCGATGAAGGCTGTTGCTGGCAGGGGGCATAACGAAGTAGATCTGGTGAAGACTGATCTTCGTTCAGATAGCAATGTTATTAGGCCAACGACGAGTAGCATATCTAGTGGAGATGCGATGCGAGGTGTGTCTGCGTGAGTGCGTGGTAAGGAGACGTTGAAGGCGGCGACTGGACGATGATTGGACAGCAAGTTAGAGTATCGCTGAGAGCAACATGTGAGGCTGTCAGGGAGAGAAGATGGTGGCTGGAGCTGGGCTGGGAGCTGTGAAACGCCGGAGACAAAGAGACCAGATAGAGAAAAACCAAAAATATAAGAGAGAGAGTTAATTTTTTTTAGCAAAAAGATCCTTAAATTTTCTGAAATTTATGGTACTGGCTGGTACCATACGAAATTATAAGTACCAATGATCGATATCAAAAAGCTACGTTTTATACTGTTTTCTGATCAGTATGATACGGAACTCTTAATAATGATTTCAAAATAAAAACTTATTAAATTGTAGATAATGTGATTGAAATTATATATATTTTAAAGATCATTATATAAAAATAATTTAAAACTTTTCAGTAAAATTTTAATGCGTATGCTTATAGAGAAAACTTAACTTAATTAGTTTGTAAATAATTTATTTAATATTTTTAAATTGAAGTTACATGTATGAAAGGGTAGTAAATTAAAATGTGTCATATAAAATCAAAACTAAAGTTAAATTAACATTTTTTATAAAATAATGAAACATAAAAAATAAAATAATTTTATACAAATAGTTAGATTAATGTACTAAGATGTTGCAAAAATGTATTGATTATAATATTTAAATGTAATGAATATACTATAGTAATGCATTAAGTTATTATATTTAAATGTAATGAATATACTATAGTAATGCATTAAGTTCTTATTATAAATGAGAACAACAACTTATGCTTATATGCTTAAACTGAAAATGTAATAAATTCTTTGAATATACTGAATAAAAAAATATCTATTTGAAATAATTTAACTTTTCTTCCTATAGTTTAAACTTTTGTATTTGAAAAGTATTGAATATAATAATATAGAATTTTGGGTTGAAATATTTTATACAAATTGTCATATTTCATTTTGATCCTATAAGTGATTAAGACCTTTTTGATTATCTAAATTAAGTTCTATTTTATCTTAATTTATATAAAATAATTTTCTTAGATACCATTAATTTATAAAAGTTTCTTAATTATGAATCCAATCTCGTATATGTTAGATGTATGCATAATATAATGTTGTCAAATTTATATGATTGAAAATTGAAGATAATAAATATTTTTATTTAAGTTTGAGAATAAATTTTATGATAATTGGTGGATTAACATTTTATTAAGTATATTTTAGTTAATTCTTATTCATGAATAATGATTTTATAAAATTTTTAATTTTATTGCAATCTCTATAATTTATTTATAATATAAAGTATTAATGCAATTTTAATGTTTAGTGAAAAACTTTCACGAAAGAAGACGTTAAATTCTAAAATTTTAAATATTTAATATTAACAAAATACTCATGCTAATGTAGAGTGTTTAAAACTTTTAAAAATTATAAGAATCTTTATTACAAGCCTATCGTGGATTTTATCACCATCGCCTGTTATGGTCTATGATACAAAATTCCTTCAATTGATAAATACAGAGATAACCTATTGAGCAGCTCTATTTATGAAATAAAAAGTTATTTAGACGAAAGAAGAATGATTTAGGGAATATATGGGTATTCAATCGTATGTGAGGATTGGACAAATAAGAAACATGAGTCTATTATCATTTTTTTTTGTTTATTATGCTAATGGGAATGATATTGTTGAAGTTAATTGATGTATCTAGCGTTGTAAGAAATGTTGATACTTTATTTGAGATACTTGATGAAGTTGTAAATAAAGTTAGGCTTAAAAATATTGTACAATACTTCACTGACAATGATTTTGCTTATAAAATTGTAGTTCTCCACCCATCCGACACGCACACGTACACCATTCGGACGAACGTGCATATACCCGACAAAATGGTGTGCTAACTATTACACTTTCACTATATAGCATGGCACCATAACTTCTTCATAATTAAAACAATGTTTAAAACCCAAAAATTTCCTCATATCATTTCGTAAATCATATTTACAATGTAGCATTACAACCATCATCCATGCTTGTACAATATCAGCCTATCAGAGTCACAGCTCTGTCTACAAAGTATGCTACATGCATGAGGAATTAAACAAAAATTAAACTAATCCTTCAGTCCCAACTAACCGACCTTTGAGTCATGTCCTCTATCCAATAGCTGTACAAAATCTCTTCTAAGCAATCTTAGAAGTTAGATCGTCACTTTCTCGAACCTGAAAATATCACGTTGCAATTTGGTTGAGTTTTGCAAACTCAGTTGAGTAACCATCCTCGATGGTTCACTCTTGTCATGCAACACACAATTTATGTCGTCACATAATTCACATCATCTCAATTTTCATCATGTAATATCAAGAAACTCTTTGTTCACATAGAACTCATTTCAAAATCCATGCAATTTATCATTCCGTTGAAATTATGCAGATTATAATCATCGATAATTAATCACACATATCATACAATAAAATTCCTCAAAACATTGCAATAATTCAATTTATTCATATCATATGTATATGTAATGCTTATGAGACTCAACTTCATTTAATTACGTTGTTGTGACCGAATGTCTTTTTCACTGTCCCGTATCCGTTGTGGATACCAGGCTTTATCATACTGTCCCTTATCCGTTGGGGATATAGGGCTCTTTATACACATTGAGCCATAGGCTCTTACCATAGATGTGTGAGCTTTAAATTCTTTTCACTGGCGACTCTGGTCACAACTGCCTTTATATTTCATGCATTCATGTAATGAAATGCACCATGCATATTCATTTTGTCACATTCGTATTCTTTCTCATTCACATTTGTCATTGAACTTTTAGTCCTGTATTCAACATAATAGTTGAGAATCATTTATTCAATCACATTCACATTCAAGTAGCACTTCCAATGTTCTATTCATGCATCAAAACGCCTTGGACATTGAATATCCGTAATTCAGACACATCGTAATAATTCAATACATAATTTAACAAACAATCAAGGTGAGACCATCTTAGGTTACTCACAATTTCTCCTTTCAGCTTATTACCTTGAAGTCCCGGCAATGTCTAGAAGCGGTTACTCAATGTGTTCTTCTATAAAATGCAATCATATACAAAATTTACACATTCAGATAAATAGTCAATCATAAGTACATTCATGAATGTATCATGTATTATGCATGCTCAATGACAACTTTTTGGGTATGTTTCCTTAATACACTTTATAAGCAATTACAACACCTTCTAAACATTCTTTAATCTCTAATACTCTTTACTCACTTTAATCCCCTAATTCAATATCATCTACATTCATTTAAGTTCTCATTTAAACCTACATACCTCATACGGTAACATCCTTACTTGAATTAGGTTGAAAATCATCCAAAAAAACACCCTTTGATATAGTCTTACAGGTCACGATCTTGCAAGTGCATGATCGTGACTTTCATGACTTTCATCAAAAGTCACGATCGTGCAAAAGCACGATCGTGTTTCTCCTCCAACCTGCAGTATTTTCTTCTTTCTTCTTGCCATTTTTTACCTAGAAACAGAAGTTTTTAGGCAACACTTTCTCCAATCAAATGTTCCTCTATGTCTTACGTTTCTAATGACATCAAATTCATACATTTTGGTTCAGTATCGTGCAAGTTAT
>JANQAP020794820.1:0-12311 GCA_026874005.2 Erythroxylum coriaceum | reverse complement strand
ATGCCATGTGAGGAGTTGAGTCAAAGCATAGTTTGGATGGGATTTAAGTGTTGTGTTTACTTTGATATCAATGATGTCATGTTGTTGTTCATTTACACATAATGAGATTAGGGAGAATGAAATATTCTTATTAATCTTTCTAGTTTGAGAACTTTGATGTTGCATATGTGTCATCTTGCTTTAGCATGTGGGTGTTTTCATGTCATTGCTGAGTTATTTGCATTGGCGAAGAAAGGGGAACCATTTGTAGAAAGAACCATTATAATCAAATTTTGTTAGTACATTCACTGCAAACCATCACGAGACTAAACTCGTCCTCTTGGGGGAACCTTGGGGTTAATAAAAGAATTTTTTTTAAGGCTTTTGCTTTGCTCGAGGACTAGCAAAATGCAAGTTGGGGGAAATTTGATGTACCAAGAAATTGGTATATTAGAGTCCACTAATTTATATTTTTGAGAGCATACATTATTACATTTTTTGTGTTCTTAGTGTTTTTCAGGTGCTAGAATTAATCGGAGAATATGGGCGTTTGAATGAGTCAATTTGGAGTTAAAGTTGAGAAGAATTAAAGAAAAGAAGATTTAAAAAGAGAAAGATGGAAAATTGGAGCAGCAGTTTGGTAATTCATACATATCTTTTTGCTCAGAACTCGGATTTTGGCGTTCTTTATATGGTGGGAAAGAAGATTCAAATACCTACAACCTTCGTGTTCTGAGTTTTCTCAAATTCTGAAGTTTTCTTGGCCGAAAACAGTGTTGAATCTGACATAGGAAGTGATGCTCAAAAATTGAAATAATTGATGGTCCAATTTTAATGTTAATACTTTGTGGGCCAGCCATATATTTATCATTTAGCATTAAGCAGCAGGCCCAAGTTATTCCACTTAATTAATGTTATTCCACTTAATTAATGCAAGCAGCTCACGAGATGGAAGGAAGACCTAGAGAAGCCCTTGGCAAATATAAAAAGAAAGAGTAGCAGCCGTAGAGAGGGGAGGAGAGAATCAACACACAACAGTCGTAAATTTTCTTTTCTTCTTATCTGGCTAACCAGGCAGCCTTGAATTCTTTTGGCTCTTTCTTGATTGACATGCACAGCTGGTTTAAATAAGCTTTTAGTTTATTATTATTTTTTCTCTTCTTTCTTTACCGAAAGCAGCAGAATTTCATTAAGCAACAAAGGAAGAGTACTTTTATTATTTTGGAGCAGATTCGGTCAATGCTATTAAGTCAGTATTATTTGTTTGTATGCACATTCAAGTAAGTTTTTATTTATTTATTTAATTATGCATTGTTTAATTATATTTTTTGTCGTATTTACAAACATGTTAAGCTAGGTTATTTTCTAGGATTTAGGATGAGTATAATTGATTGATTCTCTTGCACATATATTCATGCCAATTGACTCTAGCAATTTAATGCTTTCATGTTAAAATAATTCTTCCTATTGAATGCCTCATTTAATTTATAAAAATAAAGTTGGATTCTCATTATAATTTGTTGGATTCAGTTTATGATTTGTTAAAAGCGGATATAAACTGTGCTTTGACGAGTATAGTGAGTGTTTTGAATTTATACATTTGTTTGGCTGTGGAGGAATTAACCATTGATTTTTATAAATTAATTGAACCTAATTGATTTGATTTTCCGCATCTAATAGAGTTGAGAGACCAAATTAGTGCAAGATAAAGAGTAGAGTTTGTCGGGCATGAATATTAGGAATATGATATCAATTATATGATTCCACCATCCTAGTATTTTATTAATTGATTATTTTATTCTTGTTTATAGTTGATAAACCATCCCTTTAAATTTTATAAACTAGATTAGGAATTAATTTAAGATAGTGAGTGTGAAAGCATACGTTCCATCCGTCAAGTCCCTAGGGTTCGACCTTGCTCTTGCCTAAACTATACTAGTATCCGATTCGTGCACTTGCGAGTAAATAAAATAATCACATCAATTACTCTCTTGTAGCAAGTGAGTTACCATCAACTAGTACAAGCTTCCATGAAGATAGAGAAGTAAGAGATGGTTAGGAGAGAAAGGGGTCAACGAAGAGGTTTTATTAGAGGAGGTTAGTCCTCAGGTAAGAGAAGTCATAAAGGTGCCTCCACTACTTAAGAATTTACTTAAAGATCTATAGCTAGGAGAAGGTGACAAGACTTTCCCTTATCCGCTGATTCTAGTCGGGTTCTTCTGTGGGTTGAGGTTTTGGGGCTCCAAAATGCCCTCATTACTCTAAACATCATTGGGTACTTTTTGGAGAGCAACGGGTGCATGTTATTGATTTGGTAGCACTGAACATTTGATAGCTAATTGCCCTATAAGATAGCCTCAGACATCACAAGCTAGTAGAGAGGTTTCTCATACATCTGGTGGAAACAGAGGACATAGTAGAGGTCGTGGAAGATTTAGACAGATTAGACCTAATCCAAGTACTATATTAAAAACTATTGATTGACCCGCTGTGCCATCTACTACAGCTCAAGCTTATGCTTTGAAAGCTTGTGAGGATCAGGATGCGCCTGAAGTCATTGCAGGTACTGTTTTTCTCTTTGATTCTAAAATGTATGCTTTGATTGATCCTAGATCCACTCATTCTTATATCTGTGATGGAGAAATTTCTGATAAAGTGATGTTTGTAGATCAATTAGAGTATGATATTCCTATAATCAGTCCTCTGGGTAATAGTGTGTTATTTAATTAGGTTTATAAAAACTGTCCTGCTGTAATCCAAAGAAGTGAGTATGTAGCGGATCTGATTAGATTGCCTTTTTATAAGTTTGATTTGATTTTTAAATATGGATTGGTTATCCAAGCATCAGGAAGTAGTTGATTGTAGTGCTAAAACAGTTGTGCTTAGGAAACCTAATCAATCTGAAATAGTAATGCATGGTATCCACACTGATTCTATAGATAATTTGGTATTTACTATGCAAGCTTGGAATTTCCTTAGGAAGGGGTGTGAAGCTTATCTAGCTTTTATGATTGATTCGAGGAAAGAGAGTGTTAAACTGCGAGATATTCTAGTGGTGTGTGAATTTCTAGATGTGTTTCCTGAAGAGCTACCTAGACTTTCTCCTAAAAAGGAAGTAGAGTTGTCTATTAAAATTATGCCTGGCACTACTCCTATATCGAGAGCACTATACAGGATGACTCCTCTAGAATTAAAGGAGTTGAAGGTTCAGTTGCAAGAGTTATTGGATAAGGGGTTCATTCGACCCAGTGTCTCACCCTATGGAGCACTGGTTTTGTTTGTTAAGAAGAAAGATGGTACTCTCCAAATGTGCATTGATTACAGGCAACTGAACAGAACCACTATGAAGAATAAGTATCTGTTGCCAAGGATGGAAGATCTATTTGATCAATTGAAAGATGCAGGACTATTTTCAAAGATAGATCTGCGATCAAGATACTATTAACTTCAGGTAAAAGATGTGGATGTTCTAAAGACTACATTCATGAATCGTTATAGACTTTATGAATTCTTGGTAATGCCATTCGGGTTAACTAATGCTCCAACTACATTTATGGATCTGATGAATAGAGTGTTTTTATAGATGATATGCTGGTCTATTCCAAGAATAAGCATGATCATGTTAAGTATCTGCAGGTTGTGTTATAATCCCTACGGGAAAAGCAGTTGTATGCTAAGTTGAGTATGTGTGATTTCTGGCTTCAAGAGGTATTTTTTCTAAGAAATGTTGTTTCTTCTCAAGGGATTAGAGTTGATCCCAATAACTGGAAGCCACCACGGAGTATGATAGAAGTGAGAAGTTTTCTAGGTTTAGGGGGTTACTATCGTTGGTTTTTTAGGGGATTCTCGGTGATAACATCCCTTTTAACTAAACTACTACGAAAAGGAGTGAAGTATGAATGGTCTGCTAGATGTCAAACTAGTTTTGACCAACTAAAGAATGCTTACTGAAGCTCCTATATTGGCTCAACCCACTTCTGGTAAAGAATATGTTATGTTTAATGATGCATCTAGAAATGGTTTGGGTTATGTTTTGATGCAGGATGGAAAGGTAGTTGTATATTCCTTTAGGCAACTGAAGCCTCTCTAACAGAACTGCCCTATACATGATCTTGAACTTGCAGCGGTAGTGTTGAAAATATGGTAGCACTACTTGTATGGTGAAAAGTGTAGGATTTTTACTGATCATAAAAGTTTGAAGTACTTGCTTACTCAGAAGGAACTTAATCTGAGACAACAATGTTGGTTGGAACTGTTTAAAGATTATGACTGCATTATGGATTACCATCTGGGTAAGGCTAATGTTGTGTTGATGCCTTGAGTTGAAAGACTATTTCAGCATTATTAGTGCAACATAGTGAAAGAAGACTTCTATCTAATAAGGCTTTAATAGCTCAATTGGAAGCTAGGCTTACCTTGAGGCAAGAAATTTGTGATGCTTAGAAAGTTGATGATAAATTTCAATAACTTATTTTGGCAACTCGGGAAAACAAACAACCAGATTTTTCTATGAAAGGAGATGGTGATTTGTATTATAAAGATCAATTGTGTATGCCAGCTAATGATGAATTGAAGAGAAAGTTATTGTTTGAGGCCCATAATACTATCTTTACAATGCATCCTGGTGGAAATAAAATGTATCAAGATCTGAAGCAGCATTACTGATGGTCAGGTATGAAACGTGATGTAGTGGATTATGTTTCTAAATGTTTGACATGTTAGCAAGTTAAAGTTGAGCCCCAAGTTCCATCTGATATATTACATCCTATTTCAATTCCTCAATGGAAATGGGATAACGTTACCATAGATTTTGTCACTAGACTTCCTCTCACTCAAAGGAAGCATGATGTTATATGGGTGATTGTTGATAAGTTCACCAAGTTTGCTCACTTTTTGCCTATTCGTCCTGATTATTTATTAAATAGGCTTGCAGACCTATATATGAATGAGATAGTAAGGTTGCGTGGGCACCAATATCTATTATTTATGATCGTGATCTTCGATTTACTTCAAAATTTTAGAAAAGTCTGTAAAAAGTTTAGGTACTAAAGTCAAGCTCAGTACCGCTTTCCATCCCCAAACAGATGGACAATCTAAACTAGTTATTTAGATATTGGAAGATATGATTTAGGGTTGTGTGTTAGAATTCCTAGGAAGTTGGGATAACTATCTTTCTCTAATGGAGTTTGCTTACAACAACAATTATCAGCCTAGTATTGGCATGGTGCCTTATGAAGCCCTATATGATGAGAGGTGTAGAACTCCGATATGTTGGACTGAATTAAGTGAAAACGAGATCATCAAGCCTGATATTATGAAAGATACTCAAGAGAAAGTTCAAGTTATCCAACAAAGATTGAAAGCTACCAATAATAGGCAGAAGATCTATGCCAATTTAAAAAGAAAAGATATTGAGTATCAGGTAGGTGATAAGATATTCCTGAAAGTATTGCCATGGAAACACATACTTCGATTTAGTAAGAAAGGTAAGCTCAGCCCATATTATATTGGTCCTTATGAGATTCTTAAGAGAGTCGGACCAGTAGCTTATCAATTAGCTCTTCATGAAGAATTGGCCAAGTTGTATGATGTGTTTCATGTTTCCCACGATCATCGGTAAATGCATTAGCTTTTGTCGCGATCGTGGGAATGTACCCCACAATCGTGGGCAAGGTTTTAATATGGTAATTTCTATTTTGTGCAAATGTTGAACCATATAAGGATAAGACACTTAATAATGGTTTAAGTGAACTTAATTGATGTTGAAAATGAACCTAAATGATGTTGGATTAATTGAGTAAAAGTTCATTTAGTTATGGATTTTTAATTGAGATAATTAGTTAAAGAATGTGTGGTTAGTGAATAATATGTCTAATGTTGAAATGTATGGCGTGTTCAAGGATGAATGTGTCCTTATGAATACAAATGTGTTTCAAAGGTTTATGCAATGTGAATTGAATATGATTGTTTATGAATTGGAAATTTGTGTAATTATATGTAATGTTTAAATACATAACACATTTAACGGTACATTTTTGTAAATGTTTATGCTCATAAGGTATTTTAAGTTTCAAGATGTGCATGTATATGTTCAATTTGAGGAAAGTGGAATAACGACATATGTTATGCACTACATCTTTTGCATGTGATTATGAAACCTGAAATGGTTTGTTTTAAAACTGTCAAGTCTTAGTCGTAGGAAAATAGGCATATCTAAAAGGGTTTGCAGCTGCTCCTATGACACTTCAGTGTCTCCTGATATTGACACTTCAATGTCTCCTAATATTGACACTCTAGTGTCTCCTGATATTGACACTTCGGTGTCTCTTATTACTGAGACATAAGTCTCTCCTGTTCTGTGATAGCAATTATAGGTATCTTCTATTCTGGTCCCGTTACCCACTTCTGTAAAAAGATTAATAGGCTAACTTGTTTTGTGTTCTAATATATGTTCAATTATGATATAAGTTAAGTTCATTTCTTATACGACTTTAATTCGGTTCTGAAATAATCAAGTTCTGTTCTAATACAATCTAGTTTTGATCTGATGCTTATAGTTCTGTTTTGTTAATATGATATTCTGTTCAGATACTTGTAAGTTTTGTTCTGAAGCAAGTATATCATATTGTGATATGTTATTCTGTTTGATGCAAATAATATTGGAATGTTATTTAATTTGAACAATTAAAGGTTGTATGTGATTTGACATGATTCAGTGCATGTGAATGCTAGACGATTGTTAAAAATAACCGTCAAATTATATCTTGTTTAGTTATTCCCCACTAAGCAATATGCTTATTACGGTGGTTTTGCCTCCGTGTAGGTTTTGATAAGAAGATCTAAGGTTGGGACAACTGTAATGGCAAAGGAAGGATGTGTTTTGTTTTGGATGATGTATATTTGTGTTTAAGTTTAAGTTGTATTTCAATGTAATAAGTTAAGTTGTATTTTGTGTTTTGTTTAATGCTTTGTAATAACCTTAATGCAGGATGGATTTGGAACTTATGGCATGTATTTAGAATAGTAATGTAGGATGGATTTGGAACTTACGGCATGTATTTAGAATAGTAAAATATGTTTGATATGTTTTGTTTTCAACAACATCTAATGATATATAATGTATGTTTGCTTGAGTTTCTGGAAGTGTTTAAATTCTTTGGCATGTTTCAATTCTGTTTTCTGTGGCATTTGCATATCCTTATAAGGGGTATATGGGTGTTAAATTCTTGGTTCAAGATTTTGTGATGATTTTGGAGTGGTAATTAGCATAATTGAAACAAAATTTCAGAGTTATAGGAATGTTAGGATTTTCAGTGGAGAAGAAGAATGAAGGCAGCAGAAACATTTTCTGCATGAGCTTAATTCAACTAGGTGCAAGATGTCATCCTCTTTCCTTGACATATGTCATAAGGCATGTAAGTCGTTTGCCCTCTAGATAAGTTGGCATATGTCACCTAATTACTAGTCCACTTTTTACTCAATAATTGCTGCCATTTGTCAATTAATTACTATGCCAAATGTCACTTATTTATCTATCTCAAATGTCACTCAATTTATAGGCTTAGTCATCCTAAGTTTTCATGTATCAATTTGTCTTGCCACTTGAAATTTTTTCCTAGTCCAAGTGTACATATTAATTCATCAATCTTCCAATTTATAATAATTAATTCCAAATTACTAATTGTAATTAATCAAACTAAAATTCAAGACATAACAATTCACAATTTACATTATGTTCATTTTAAATCTTTCATACCCCAGAACATGTCAATTAAGTGCATATATTATCTTTGCATTATGTACAAAATCATGATTCATGTGTGTATGCTAATGATATTTGTTGAGTGTAATTATGTAATACAATCTACTTGTTTTACACTCAAAAAACAACAAGTGAACGGGTCGTAACTTGTAGTTAAAAAGAGCAGATATCGATCCCACAAGGATTGATGCCCAGACACCACTTAATTTAGACAAGACTTTGTTTAAGAAATGAAATTGTTTAATGCAAATAATCTGAAAAATTAAATTAAAATTAAAAGACTAACACAAAGCAATAGACAATACCAAAGTGCAAAAAAATTGGAATTCAAGAATCTAAAAACTAGAGATTACTTTTTTCCCTATTTTGTCTCCCTCCTATTTTATTAATTGAATTGTGTCTCACCCTAAATTTTTGAATGTATTAATTACCCTCTCTCAAAGTATAACTAATTGTCCATAATTGAATTAAAGGGAATCAATTGGATGATCTCTCAACCTACCCAACGACTCTACCGATTCAACTAGTTATTAAACTATCCTATGGGTGATCAACTGACTTCGCCATGATCTCTATTCTAACTAATCAATTAACATGATGATTATATGTCTATAGGTTGTCAACTTTCATTATACAATCCTACACAATTAATCTTACTCACTTTCTCGATTTGTTGTAGGAATGCAAATAAAATCAACAATCATCAAAGACAACTTCATTCAATTCAATAAAATAGGAGTTCTAAAAAAATAGTTCAAAAGCAATCCCTCAAACTAAATCAGCCACTCATGGTCTCAATAACATCATTAACATTCAGGTAAACCATTTTACAAAGAATAGAAGGAAGAAAAACACAGAAAATTAGATAAAAGGATCTTCTTCTCTTCTTTGCCAAAATCTGGAATTTTGGATGTTGATGTGCTATTTTCTCCAATCTTGATGATAATCGTTGACTTTAATCCTTCCTCAAGGCTCCAAACATGTGTTTTTCACTCAAGGATGGTGTTTCTACAGAAGGATTTAGTCTCTTTTCAAGATGGAGGCTTAATTATGCTTTAATAGCCCAAAAACCCTAAGTTTAATGAAGCCCCGCGTATTGTCTCATATTGTAATTCCCACGATCGTGGGAATTGGCATGATTGCCATGATCATGGGAATTGGCCACAGAAAACTTCCTCTTTTCTTTTCCTCTTTGATCTCTAGCTCAACCTCCAAGTTGCTCCATCTTCCTTCCTACATAAAAATAGTCAATTCTTACCCTAAATTAACATCAAAAATAAAAGAACAATAATGGAAATCAAACTAAATGAAAACATACAAAATGAATCCTAAACTACAACAACAATCAACAATTATGTAAGAAACACATGCCAATTACATAGAAAAACATAGACTAATACATACCTATCAACATCCTCACACTTAAATCTTTGTTTGTCCTCAAGTAAAATAAATACAACCACTCAATTCTATCACTTTATTTTCACAAAGATCAAAGCATACAATCCCTTAAAATTAAGCCAACTCAAATATCAAGTTAATACACATGTCATGACTACTTTTTCATTGGTATACATAAGCAAACTCAACTTGGCATCATCACTCAAAGATAAGTAAAGATGCAAATGAATTTTCCTAATGGTTTTTACTCATTGCTCTCAAGTGTTTGATGGTTAGTGTTTCGCTCAAACTTTCTATAGGAAACTACACTACCATAGGCTTGCTAATACACCAATTCTCCTTTATAGTGATTGTATGCATAAATAGATCAAAAGGACTTGTTTAGGGTTGTAATGTGGTAAGGGTTAAGGTGGGTAAAGAGGGAAAATGGGTTAAGCACAAGCATTAGTAAAGTAAAAAGCGAATAAAAACGGGATAACAAAACATAATTCCGAGGTATACAAATTTAACTGATATTCTGCACTTATTAATGCTACTCATTTGTTCTTCTTCTTTTTCTTTTCATTTTTCTTTCTTTCATTTTTTCTGAATACATGGAAGAACTATGAATCAAAATAGCACTATATATAATGAAATCCACAGGCAGAAATATACTTAACTCATCTCGATAAATTTTCACAATGATCCCAACTAATGTATTACTTAATACTTTACTAAGCTTGTGAATGGTCAGGTTAAAAAATTTAAGGTTTTAAAAGTTCAGGTGTTTTCAAGAAACAAAAGGTTAAGGCTCAATAAGGGTAGCAAGGGATAATACAAAGGATAAGTCATTTAAGCTAACGGGTTCATACAAAAAAGGGCCTAAATCATCTCTATTAAGTATGTATCCAGTAGACTTAAACCGATTCAAAGCAAGTTTTAAAGGTAAATGTAGCACCCCACTCCCATCTGACTTATGTCAGTACGCCCGTCGGACTAATGTGCACATGCTAGACAAAAATGATGTACTAACTATTTCACTTTCACTATATCGCATGGGATCATAATTAAAACCCAAAAATAACACAATGTCTAAAATCTGAAAATTTCCTCATTTTATTTCATAAACCATAATTTACAATGTAGCATTATATCCATCATCTATGTTTATACAATATCAACCTATTAGAGTCCACAACTCTATCTATAAAATATACTACATATATGAGGAATTAACAAAAATTAAGAATAATCCTTTAGTCCCAGCTGACCAACCTTTGAGTTGTGTCTTCTATCCAAAAGTTGTACAAAATCTCTTCTAAGTAGTCTTTGAAGCTAAGTCGTTGCTCTCTCGAACCTAAAAATGTCAACATTGCAATTTAGTTGAGTTTTACGAACTCAGTTGAGTAACCATCCTCGATGGATCACTTATATCACACATATCACAACAATTCATACATTCGCATAATTCACATTTATCAACATGTAGCATCACAACATACTTTGATCATAAACTTTCACATTTTTCAATTAATTTGATTCCACATTTCAATTGCAACCATTCAAATCATATAATTCATGTGTATATGCAATATTCATGAAACCCATGTTTATTTATTTCGTTGTTTTGATAGAGTGCTTTTTTCACTGTCCCGTATTCGTTGTAAATATCTGGTCATTTATACTGTCCCTTATCCGTTGGGGATACAGGGCTCATTTTACATAGTGAGCCATAGGCTCTTACCACAGTTTAAGCTTTAAGCTCTTTTTCACTGGCGACTTCAGTCACAACTGCCTTTATCTTTCATGCATTTATGTAATGAAATGTACCATATGTATTCAATTATTATGCTCATTCAATCACATTCACATTCTTTCTCATTCACATTTATCATTGGACTTTTAGTTTGGTATTCAACATTTAAGTTGAGAAACAAGTAGTCAATCACATTCACATTCAAGTAGCACTTTCAATGTTTTATTCATGCATCAAATGCCTCAGACATTGAATGTCTGGAAATCAATACATACACATCACATACCAATTCAATTCAAAATTAAACAAACAATTAAGGTGACACCATCTTAGGTTACTCACAATTGCTCCCTCTAACTTATTACCTTGAAGTCCCAGTAATGTCTGGAAGTGGTCGCTCAACATGCTCTTCTATATGCAATCACATACATTTTCATAGTCCTACATTGCACATTCAAAATAATAAGCACAGCTATAAATGTATCATGTATTACGCATGTTCAATGACAAATTCTCAGGTATGTTTCTTTGATACACTTTAGAAATAATTTACAACTCCTTCTAAGCATTCTTTACTCCAAAATACACTTTGCTCATCGTAACCCTTTCATTTAACATCAACTAAATTCAATGACCAAATTGATTGCATTAAACTCTCAAACATCTACTTATTTAATTCAACATTGCCTACCTCATTCATAATGCATCAAACAATCTTATCACACATTTAACCAACTTTTCCCAGATTTTCTCAGGCAAATTTTGGGCGAGATTTGTATGGCCATTTTGACCTAGAAACTGACATTTTGAGACAATAATTTCTTCTAATAAAATGTTTCTCTATGGCCTAAGTTTCAAAAGGAAAAAAATCATTCAATTTGGTTCATGATTCCATGAGTTATGTTCAAAATACCATAGACTATGCACGTTCAAAATTTTGGCTAGTGCATGATTGAAGAATTAGTGCACTCCAACTTGTAAAACTCATATCTCTCAATTACGATATCCAAAAATTACAAAATTTATACCAATAGAAAGCTAAGAGAATCAAATACAATTGTTATTAAGAAAATGTTGACTAATTCAACCTACATCAATACAGTTTATTAGATAAAAATAGGATACGATTTTTGTCAAGGGTAGTGCTGTAGCCTATGCCAGAACTCAACTTCAAGCTAAATTTCAAGACCTTTAAGGACAAAATTCAAATTCAATTTCTTCATAAAATTAGTCGTATGTCTATAGTTTAATCTAGAAAAAAATCCATCCAATTTGGATATTCACAGATTAAGATATGGCTAAATTACATATGCATGTTTAGTAAAAATACTCCATCTAACATATTCCAGCACACTTTATTATTTTCATCCTAGTTCATCTATTTTCAAGACATCACATAAACATCTTTCTTAAGCAAAATTTTCACCTTCATTA
>JANQAP020794767.1:0-12313 GCA_026874005.2 Erythroxylum coriaceum | reverse complement strand
AATCATGTTCTTTCAATTTTAACTAACACCATATACTTTCTAATTTAATCTCAAATTCTCCTTTTAATCCATCAATCCAAATAAAAAATTTCTACCCCCAAAGACAGTATAATTAATACCTAACTACAACAATTTAATCAAATTAAAGCTCAACATAAACTAAACACATGCTTACTAGTAAGAAGAGGATCGGGGTCCAACACAATATGTTTACAAGTCATGAAATTTATGTTTGTGTGGGTTTGTGGTGGTCCATCATGTTATGTCAAGTGCACGTTGATCATATTAAAGGCTTCTCCTGCCTACCTGTTAGTGGCATGGAGCTCTATCACGGACTCCCTCATATTTATCAAAGCTTTGCAAGAACTCCCTCATGTTTATCGGAGCTTCGCAAGAACTCCCTCATGTATATGGACAACCCAAACCATTATGAGTGCTTAAGTTGTTTATGATTTGTTAACAAGTTTGATGAATACATGACTTATGTTGTTTATGAATTGTTTGACAAGTTTGAGAATTTGAGAAATACGTGTTTTATGGATTCAATGCAATTCACTATGGCATTGAATATTTCAATAGTTTTGCTTATTTCTCCACTATAAACTTGTTACCCATGAGCTTTTAAGCTCACCCCCCATTCCTCCCCATCTCCAGGTGAAGAGCAAGAGATCGAGTGATAGAGAGTCAAGGCACCACTCCAAGTTTACATATTTTTGTGTTTAAATTAGTATAGGAATACTCAAGGCTTTAGTCGCATTTCAAGTATTACTTGTTCATGTATATTTTATAATTTTGGATTATGAGACCAATGTTGTATTTGGGTCTTGAAATGCCCATTAAAGCTTTGTAAAACTATTTTCTTTTGATGTTAATGAAATATATTTATGTTTTACACATGGCTTTCCATGTTTTTACATTGCATTCTCAAGCATTCATAGGGGTAAAATTTGTGTTCTGACTTCAGGGAAAAAACTATATTAAGCTAGGCTATTTTAGGCAAAGTTGTCTTTTTGGAAGTTGTAGTTTATCCTCTTAGCCTTCCAATGATATAAAGTATGTAATTTTTAAAAATCGGACTTGAAAGATAGGATTTTTACAAGTCAGTAATGCTGCACAGGGTGCATGCTGGACATTTTATAGCCCATTTCTAACTTGATTTAACGGAAAAAGAGTATTATGGTGTCTTGAAATGGGAATAATTAGCGTGATAAGTTAGAGATGAAATGAAGGTGATAAAGGGAGTTGATCATATGCAGAAATTTATGATAAATATGTATAAGTTTGAATGTTATGTTTTTGGATTGATGACCAAACATAGAATATGATTTGGTTGTAAATGATATTGAGCTAAAATGGAAGTGGGAATGAAGGGAAATAATGAGGAAAATAAGTTATAAATGATAGATATGCATAAGAGGGGGTCATAGGTAACTTGTAAGAGTTAGAAATCTGGAAATTGATCCATAAATGTCCATTGGGGGACTTGACGTCCATTGGGAGGACCTTCTAAGGAATTCCAGCATTCCAGCTCAGTTCACGTTCGTTTGGAGGGACATATGTCTGCTAAGCGGACACTCTCAGGAAAGTTATATAAATGTGCAAATTTTGACCCTCTAGATGGCAAAATCTCTCTTCGAGGTCTTCATAGAAGTTGTAGTACTCGAAGTCCTCTTCGAAAATGTACTTAAATGACCTTAATCTAACATCCATAGTGAAAGTTATGCTTATTATCCCAAATCATGTACATATATAAGTTATGGATTTATCAATGCTTTCCTATGACACATTTAGGATTGAATGGAGCTTGAAATGTACTTAGTTTGATGTGGAAATAAGAGATAAAATGAGTGATAGGTTTAGGGTGACGATTGAGGATATAAACATATGAATGGATGTCGTATTTCAAGTGTCCAAATATGAAATTTTGGGATGTTATGAGAATGAAGATGAACCTATGATTGCTAATGACATTCCATTAAAAGAACCCTACAGAATGATGCTCTCACATTTGAATCATGAGTTAGACTCCAAAAACGGGTCTTGACAGATAATTTCTACAATATGAAGAAACTTATTAGAGATCTAAGTTTGCCAATTGAAAAAATTGATTATTGCAATTTTTAGATGTATGTTGTTTTGGGGAGATGATGTGGAATTATAAGAGTGAAAATTTTGTGGTCAATCTAGGTTCAAACCTAGAAAGTGTTATATAAAACAGAAATTAGTACCATATAAGCGGATGTATTACTTCCTGCTAACTCTAAGACTTCAAAAACTATATGCCTCTGATGTTACTGCATCTCACATGAGATGGTATAATGAACATGAACAGGAAGATGGAATAATGAGACATCCATCAAACGCACTCGCATAGAAACATTTCAATAACACTCATTTTGAGTTTGCCGCTAAAAGTTGAAATATTTGGTTGGAATTGTCGACAGACGGATTCTAACCTTTTGGTCAATCTGGCCAACAATATTTATCATAGACAATCATAATTACTCCTTATAATTTGACTCCATGGATGTGTATGAATTAGGCATATATGTTCTTGACGGTGATTATGCCAGGGCCTATGAATCTAAAGCATAAAATTGACGTATTCTTACAACCATTGGTCTCTGAATTGTATCATCATTTTGAACTTGGTATGGAGACATATGATGTGTCTCTTAAATAAAATTTTTTGATGAGAGTAGCTCTGATGTGGACTATTAGTAATTTCCCTACATATACTATGTTTTCTAGATGGAGCATAGTAGAGAAATTGGCTTATTCTTACTGTAGCAATGATTTTGATGGGTTTTATCTTCCTAATAGGGCCAAAACATCTTAGTTTAACAACCACAGGAAATTTCTTCCTCCAAATCATCCATTTAGATGCAATAAATAAAAGTTCATTAAGAATAGGATGGTACAAACACCTCCTCGCCCTCACAAAATTGGTGAAGAGATTTTGCAGGAGATTGATGAATTAGGATTGCTGAAAGTTGTAAAATTTGAAGCTGAAGAAGTTAATAAAAGCATTAGTAAAAAATTTGGTTGGAGAAAATGAAATATCTTTGGGATTTGCCATATTGGAAAAGTAATTTGATACATCATAATCTAGATGTAATACATATTGAAAAAAATATTTTTGATAATTTGTTCAACATTATAATGAACATTGAAGGGAGGACAAAGGACAATGCAAAATCACGAGCTGATCTAAAACTCTTTTGTAAAAGGAATGAGTTAGATAAAGATCTTTGCACTAGTAAATATCCAAAAGCATGTTACATTTTGGAAATTTTCCTTTTACAAAAAACAAAAGAAAATTTTTTGTGAATGGTTAAAAAGTATAAAGTTTCCAAATGGTTATGTTTCGAACTTGGAAAGGTGTATGGACATAAGGAAGTACAAATTATTTGGGATGAAAAGTTATGATTATCATGTGTTTATGCAAAGGCTAATTGCAATTGCATTTCAAGAGTTGCTACTGCATAAGGTTTGGGAAGTTATAATAGAATTAAGTTTGTTTTTCAAAAGATTAACATTGTCTAAATTAAAGTTAGTTGAAATGGAAAAACTAAAAAGGAAATTCCAGTTATCTTTTCCAAATTGGAAAGGATTTTCCCTTCAAGCTTCTTTGACTGTATGAAGCATCCACCCATACATTGAGCACATGAGGCTAAACTTGCTGGTCTGGTTCAATATCGATGGATGTATCTGTTTGAATGGTAATTATCGTTAATATTTAAATAAAAGTTATAGCATGTTTTAATCACAGAATTGTAATAACCCTATTTGTAATGTAGGCATTTGCATCACTTGAAGAAAAAAGTCAAAAATAAGGCTAGATTTGAAGGTTTGATATGTAATGTTTATTTAATAAGGGAAGCAAGTACATTTTGTTCACATTATTTTAAGCTACATGTACACACAAGAGAAAGAAAAGCTCCTCGTAATGACGACAAGGGAGAAATGGGTGATGTTGAGGGTAACTTATCCATTTTCACATATCCAGAATGAACATAAGGGCGTTCAATAAGAAGAATGTTAACAGTAGAAGAAATAGAGGCTGCCCATGGTTACATTTTATTAAATTATCAAGAGGTTCAACTTTTCATTTAGTAAGTTTAATTTGATTTTAAAATAGATTATTTGAGCTTCCAAAGTTACTGTTGTTCACAATTAAAATACATAATAATGCTTTTAGATTATACGAGCAATGGTTACGTGAGCTAATGCACGAAACAACACAGGATGATATCAATAAAGAAGTTGAAAGACACTTTCCTCGGTGGTTCAAGAAATATGTAAATTTTCACTTATAATAATTGAAATGGTTAAATTATCATATCAAAATGATTAGATGACATTAACTATTTAATATGATAGATTTGTTTTGGTATAGGCCTGAGAAAATCCAATAGAGAACAAGTTCATATGTGATCTTGTGAAAGGACCTTTATAAATTGTTAAATCGTATCAGGGTATTTTGTTAATGGATACAAATTCATACAAAATACCATGGTCAAAGTATGGCAATAGTAAAAAGTGGGGTTTGCATATAGGGAGAATTGATGGATTACTATAGTAAAATTATTGAGATACTTGAAATTGAGTACCGTACATTGCCAATAAAACGGAGTGTAATATTTAAGTGTGAATGGTTTGATCCAACTCTTAATGTTGGAACAAAACTTAACAGCCGATACAATCTAGTTGAAATCAACCAGTGAAGGAGATTTAGACAATTTGAACCTTTCGTGCTAGCGATGTAAATGATCAAAGTGTATTATGTCCCTTTTCCCAGCTTACGATGAGATAAATCAGATTGGTTGGCTATATAAAAAGTAAAACCTAGAGGTGTTTTTTGAATTATATGGAAAAGAAGAAAAAAGGAGAATTTAAAGTGAAAAATGTTTATGAAATAAATGTATGTGTAACATATGACGAGAATGAACCTTTGAATGATCCAAATAATGAATATGTTGAAATTTCATCTAGAGAGGATAAGAAGGGAAAGAGATATGAAAAGGAGCCTAAGTTTGATTCTAATTCTTCAAAAAAAGAAGATGTGATGATTTTAATTTACAACTAAGTACGGACGACGATTAATTTGTGTTTGTAATAGAATTTTATTAATAAATCTATTATTGCATCAATAATATGTTGTTATATAATGAATATATTTTTTTATTATATACTGGAAAATTCAATAAAAATGTGAATTTCAAGTTAAAAATATACCACTAAAGAGAACAGGATATGATGCAACCAAGGTTCAGGTTACAGCAATTTGGAGAAGCCAATGTATTTCCAAGAGAAGCATCACATTCTGCAGATGCTACTGCACATCCAAATGAGGCATCACCTTCTGTACCTACTGCTATACCATCTAGCATCCCTGCTACATCATCAATCAACCCTACACCATCCACCACCCCTATATCGACAGAGATATCAGGGGTGAACATTACGAATGAAGGAGGCAACCTCTAGCGTAAAGCTAAGAGAGTTGATGGAAGAATGTACATCACAACTGTCAATAATTTGTAAGTAAATTTCTAAAAAATTTGTAATACATGATAACGCAATAGGTTCATACTGAAGTTATAGGTTTTAATTTGAAAATGATCTAAAATAATGTATATATTAGGTTGGTTCCAACTGGAACGTGCATAAGAAATATCTCATCCAAGTTCAAGGAGATGATAGATCTTGAGGCTTATATATGGAAGAATGTCTCTCAACCAACAAAGGATTTTTATTATCAGGAGTTTTAGGTACATAAAATATATTCTTTAATATTTTTTATTTTATCTAATTTTTTACATTAATTAAATAAATGTTGTCGTTTATAAGTACTTATAGTATGTATTTCTTTTTTATCATAAAGCATTTTTTTTAAATCCAAAATTTGATGTTGTGATTTATAATGTATAGGAGAGGCGAGCTCGTACACGTTATAGAGACTTTCTTACTTCCATACACAAGAATGATGTACGACCACCATATATATTTGAAGAAATATGGAGTCGTTGGCAGCAATATTGGGCATCACCCAAGGCAATATCTATTTCACAGTGTAATTCTGCTAATAGACATCGAGGATCAGACGGAGAGAGTTTACTCGTACATACTGGAGGATCTTTGACACACCAAAAGCATGCACTTTAACTTGTAAGTATCAAAACTTTACACTTATATCCTAATTTTTGTACTTTGATGTATGAAATTTGATTTCAATGTAATTTGATGTATGAAATTTAAAATTAAAATGTATGTGCATTATGGAGAGTAATAACGTTATAAATGTTTGGTGCCATTAATGGTTGTGTTGTTGAGTTAAATTTTTTTGTCTAACAGGGAGTAAATGTCATAAAAACAGAGGAAATTTTGTCAAAATTTTTGTAAATTTTAGTTCACTTATAACAATTTATTCTGATGCAAGAAAAGTCTATAGGTAGGAAGCCTACACCACGCCAGCTCTTTTTGCATACTGACATAAGAAGTATGATGGTGTGACCTTTGTCAACATCCGATGCAAACAAGTTCATGTATGTAAAATCTATACTTTAATATTAAATCTTAAAAAGTGTCACTTATTAATATAAACAAGTTTATGATAAGACCAAATACAAAAAACCATTGAACGACAGTCTTAGAACTCTGAAACTGTTGATGAGAGTTAGGCGTATCTTGAGGATCGTCGTGGAAGGATTTTCAGCTTAAGTTCATTTGCAAACACATGTTATTCATAATCCTCCACATCCACTATAGTTGGATCTAGTAGGCGGTCTGCATAAAATAAGATAGTCCTTCAGGTTAAGAGAACAGTAGAGAGGTTGATGGAGTACATAACCTAACTTCGTAATAAGGTGTATGAGTTAAAGGGTAGAGATATGACCTCATCGTAGCAATTAGAGCATCCACTTTCACCACCTGCATAACTTCTGGATAAGTGAATGTAATGATAGCCTACTACTCTTAATTTTTGGTGTAAATTCTTAATTGACAGTAATTTCAAGATACTGATTTGTGTACATTATCATTTTTTATTATACCATTCAGGATAATGTTTACTTTACATTTATCAATCAATGTTATGTATATTTATAGAAACTAAATGTAAAAAAAATCATAAGATTATCAACAGAAAACTCAGGTAGGAAGTGATAAATGGCAGTTGAAATTTATCATAATTAAATTTTCTGATAGAAATACAATATTCCGTTGCTAATTAGCAATGAATTGTTATATTCCGTCGATAAGTTACTGACATAATATATCATTCCGATGTTAAGTTATCGACGGATATATAATTCTGTTGGTAAATATTTAGCAGCAGATAAAATTTTATATTGGTAAATTAAGCGAAAGAATGTTTTATATCTGTCGGTGAATTTAGCGATGGATATTGTGATTCTGTCGACAAATTAGCCACGAAATATTCTAAATTCGTTTGTAAATTTACCTTAATTTATGCAAAATTTTGTCGCTAAATTTACCGATAGATATACAAATTTTCGTCGCTAAATTTACGATGGATTCATTTTATCCGTCGCTAAATTTTACCTACGGTCATTTCTTCGATGACTCTTTCCGTTAGTAATTTCCATCGCCAATTTTGTTTCCCAAGGGAATAACTTTATTTTCTATTGGTAATTTCTGCCACTAAAACCTACTTTTCTTATAGTGTTATATTTGACAAGATCCAGGGGAGTTTACCTATTCCTACTGAAACAGATCCTATAGAATGTGGCATGACAATCACCCTTAATAGTGAAAACAAGCTCCCGAAAGAAGAAGAAGAAGAAGAAGAGGAAGAAACTACTACAGACAAAATAATGGAATGTTTAACAAAAATGAAAGATAACCGATGTGAATTCGAGAGTAAAGAAAAGATAAGGTTTGGCCTATTGAATGGAGTGACATTTCAAGAAGAACTTCCAAAAAAAGAAGGCAAAGATGAAAATGAAGCCTCCATCCGAGAAGAGGAAGTAGAGAAGTGGAAGGAGGTAATTAAAGAAGATGAGCTAAAAACCTACGTCCAGGAAGAAGAAGAAGAAGAAGAAGAAGACGAAGGGGAAAACGTGGTTGAGGGAGAACTGGAAGAGGAATCAAACAAGGAAACCACTGATGAGGCATTGGTAGTCACCTTAAGTATGGAAGATTCCTACTTCCTCCAAGACAAACTATTTGGGCCAATCGAATATTCAGGGAATTTTATTATCCCTTATTTTATTAACAGTTTGTCATTGAAAAGGGCATTACCGCAATTGATTGGTTTTACTAACTTAATATATTATATCCTTATGATCATCTTGTAACATGTGACTTGGTTACAGGCTTTAAAACTGCTTTTTAGAGAAAAAGGTGGAAGCAAGCCACTAATTATAGACCCAAGATAAGGTTAACGTGTAGGGTATGTTGAGCTATCGACGTTAAACAAGCGATGCATGGGAGGTAACCCATGAATTAGGGTAGATTTTATTTTATGTTTTTATCATGTTTCTTAGTTATTTTCATTTTTGTTATTTTCATTTTCTTTTATCTTTTTATCCCTTTTTATTTATATTTAGCAAAGATGTAGTCTACTATTGGACGGATAAAAAATTAAAAAAATCATCTTATTTGGGAAAGTACCAGCTTAGCTCTCTCACTTATTTCTCAATAAGTATCATCTTATTGTGTACATTGAGGACAATGTACAACTTTAAGTGATGAGAAGGGTTTAATGATTTCTTTAAGCTTATTATAATCTTGATTATTAAATTTTATTAACTGATACTCTGAATTGGTTGAAAACTGTCTGTCAATATTATATTTCATTATGGAATATTGATTTGAATTAATATGTAAAAGGATGATAGTTAGAATAAAATTACTTTTATAAGCCATATTTTTATTAATCATAGAGATAGTTAAGTTAAATGGAAATTGTGTATTATTTACACTCATATATACCCCATCTTTTTCGTGAGCTTGGGAGTCTAAGAGCAATTTTCAAAATTTTTAAGCTCTTTTATTCTTTCATGTGAGTTATCATGCATTGTAGAATGATTCCATAACTTACTTTTGTTACAAATATTGAGATCATATTTGTTAAATTAGAAGCATTGACATGATAAAGGCACCTAGATTCAACAACTTATGTGGCCTATTTCTTTGATAATTTCCTTACCCATAAATTATCCTTTAAGAGTAACCAAGTTGAGCCTTATTATTTTTCATTGTTATTAACTCAAATTATTAACCTTCATCCCATTTTTCTTAAAGTTCTTTTTATTGTTTTGAACCCTGAAGGTTATTTACTTTATTTGTTTGTTTGAAACTTGAAAATCTTGAAAGATCCGTTATATCTTTGTGGTACAGAATGCTTGAAATTGTTTTGATTGAAAATAAAAGAGTATAGAAAAAGAAAAGTATATGGTACCAATGGAGTGTAATAAAAGGAACTATGTCTATTGTAAACAAGTTTCATGTAATTTCTCTTTAGTAATTTTCCTTCAATTTAACTCTTTTTGTTATCTCAATCATAGCGTACCTAAACCCCTTTACAACTCGCATAAGGACCTTTTGACTTTTGATTCTATTTTATACATAAGTGGTGGAGATGTGATAATATTGCAAGCTTATAGTAAGAGTTCTACCATGCATTGATTGAGAGTTTGATACTTAACCTTAAACACTTAAGTGCATTGAGTCAAATCTTATTGAGGGTATAAAGGTTTACACTTTTTAATTCAATGCGATTATTGATGTGACTATAATTAATATTGACTTAACAAGTTAATTTTAGGAGAATTTGATTCTAATTGCATGTTAATTTGGTTTATAGTATGAATGGATAGGTTAAGATTAATGATGGATTGATAATGTAAAATTGATAATTTTGATTATGGTTTGTTTGAGGACAAGCAAAAGCTTAAGTGTGAGATATTTGATAAATGCATATTTAATTATATTTATACACCCATATTTGATGTATTTTGTCTAATATTTTATAATTTTCTTGTATATTTGGTAGTTAATTCACTCCAAGTGCATTCATAAGTGATAATTACCTTCATAGACCAAAAGGAAAGGAATTCGGGTGAAATCGTGGCATAAAATGAAGAATTGAAGCAATTGAGAGGTACATGGCTGTTTATGTGACCATGTAAGTCTCTTAAAATATGTAAAGTCACGATTTAAGTGTTTTTGGAAATACACGGTTTGGTAAACGGTGTGTACCAGATTGTGTATGTCCTAAAAATCCTAAAATTTGTTAAAAAAGGACATGATTGAAGGCAAACGAAGAGAGCAGATTTTCAAAGATTTTGGAGACAATTCAAGAAGTGGAGAACATCCAGAAGGGACGATATTGATATAGAAACATGAAGAACGTGAAGAAATCATTAAAAGATCCAATGGAATATAACATCAAACTTCTACCTTGCAAAAACATTCAATAGAAGAGAATGAGAGATTTAAAATTATGAACTCTTTGTTTTCTGTTTGTTTTTCTTCCAGTTTATATTTGATTTCATTTTCTACTATGTGTAACTAAAAGCTTTTTAGTGTCTAGGTATGATGAAACCTATTTGAGATAACAATATGTTTTGATTATTTCATTTAATGCAATATTTTTGACTGATTTGTTTTGATTCAATTATGTGTTTAATATATATTCTAATAGATCCGAAATAGTAGTTCATAATCTGATTTCATAGTATAGAGATTGAGAAATCTCGTGTATAAATAGATCTACCATAATTGAAAGGAGTTGATTGCAAACCTAGAGATAGGTCGACATAAATCATTTAGATTAAGGTTAAACCTAATAGCAAAATTTGCAAATCGGTAAAAAATCTTATAAACTTTAACCTGAGTAATTCGGTTGATAAACTTAGGATTAGTTATTAGTAGACTTGAGAGAGCTAATAATATATGATAGGAATTTCCACGATCTAATAATCAATAAAATAATTACATAATAAATAGTTAATTATTTAATGGTTTTAGGGAGATCTATTAACTAGACATTAATTCCTAATATTATTGTTTTTTTGAGTGATTTCTTTCATTTTTAAGTTCAATAATGCTACCTATTTTATTTCAATTGTTAAGTTTTATTTTCTTAATTAAAAACTAAAATTCATTTTGTTTACAAGTAATCACTGTGTTTATGGAGTTGATCCATACTTATTAGCTTCGTGTGCTCGTGGTAAAATTATATTGGTATAGAAATAAACTAATTATAAAGAAGTTGAGAACAAGGGATAAGATTAACTTCAACATTGCAAACTCATTGTGTTCGTGTTGTAATAATGACAATAAATTTTTAGGTCATTTTTTCTTCAATTACTCAATCTCCATACCATAGAGAAAAATCTTTGATAGCTTTAATTTGAACCGTACGAAAGATACAAAACAACAGGTAGTCAAATGGACATAGCAATACAAAGATTAAAGGAAAATTATTTAATAATTTATAATTGTGTAGTTTACATTTTTTGGATTGAGAAAAACAAAAAAAAAACTTCTTTAGAAGTGAAAAGTTTTGTGGGCAAATGCTTTGTCAAAGAACGAGTGCCATGGAACTGAGAAACAATCTTTGTCAAGGAGAAGGAAATGAAGACTAGGCTGTGCATAACACTCAACTAGAACTTGAGATAGACCTGTGGCTTAGAAATGATACCGATATCAGAGACGTTGAAAATGAAACTGAATAGACAATGGGAAAAGCAACAGCTTAGAGCCACTGCTAATTCAGCATATTGTCCCAACTCATGATAGAAAACCAGAGCAATTAATGCAGATCAAAGCAAAGAAGTAAGATGAGCGCATTCTGTCTCTTTTATATTAGTTAGCTAGTTTGAATGGTATTCCATCATTAGATTAGTAATAGTCTGGTCTATTCCTTAATTCTAAAACCAAGTTTTGCAGTTCCTTAATTGTATATCTACTAGACTCGGGTGTATACAACTGACACTGCACTTGCTTCATTTAGGGATGGGCAAAAAATTCGAAAAAACCGAACCGACCTGTAAAACCAAAAAAACCGAGCCAAACCGACTATATCGGTTTGGTTTTGGATATTGAAAACCTGACTATATCGGCTCGAGTTCAGTGTAGGCAAAATTTTTTACCAAACTAACCCAAACCAAATCGATCAAGTAAAAACAAAAAAGTTTGTATTTTTTTATACTTCTAACTCTAGGTATATAAGGTAAGTTTGCAACTTTGTAAATATGATAATCACTCAATAGGTCCTCATATGAAATAAAAATGTTAGACATGTACTAAAATTGATCTAAATTTTAAGGCCCAAAATTAA
>JANQAP020794639.1:0-12320 GCA_026874005.2 Erythroxylum coriaceum | reverse complement strand
AGTTGAGTTCTGTAACTAACTCTAACTAAATAACTGTTCTGACGTGCTAATGTATCTTTATGGTATCGTCTATGTCTTCTTTGCGTCTGTGTTGCCTTTTCATCTATGTTGACTTTGCGTCTGCGTCTGTGTTTTGATTTTGCGTCTGCGTCTTTGTCTATATTGTCTTTGCGTCTGCATTTGTGTTTATATTGTCTTTGCGTCTATGTTTCCTTCTGTGTCTGTGTCTGTATTTATATTGTCTTTGCGTCTGCATCTGTGTCTATATTGTCTTTGCGTATGCGTCTGTGTTTGTATTTTACGTCTGTGTCTATGTTTTGATTTTGCGTTTGCGTCTGTATTTTGACTTCGCATCTGCATCTGTGTTTTAATTTCACGTTTGCGTTTGTATTTTGACTTCACGTCTGCATCTGTGTTTTGATTTTGCATCTACGTCTATGTTGTGTTTGCATCTGCGTCTGTGTTGTGTTTGCGTCTGTATTTTGACTTTGCGTCTATATGGTCTTTACGTTTGCGTCTGTGTTTTGATTTGGCGTCTGCGTCTGTGTTGTGTTTGCGTCTGTATTTTGACTTTGCGTCTATGTCTCCTTCTGCGTCTGTGTTCTGATTTTGCGTCTGCACACTTAAAACACTTGTCAAACACATTCATTTGTTTCTAACATTATTATTATTTGATTGTAATCAAAATTAATCATCGTAAAGTCCTCTTGACTTAACAGTTTGGTGTTCTAAAACCCTTACACATTGTTTCATCTTCCTTCTTTGCGTGTTTTTGGGTGATCAAGGAAGGGTTTGGTGTTTGCAATAGCCCAAACAAGGAGAAGAAAAAAGAAAGGAGGAGACACACAAGGTAAAAAGTTTTGTTATTTCATGTTCTTTACATATCCTTGCATGCATGTGAGATTATGTGGTTTCCGGGTTGTCATGGTATTAGAATCTTAATTCTGACACTTCCACTGCATCCGCATGCATATGATGCATGTAACCATGGCTAACCCAACAATCACAACACTGAGCATCATTAAAAAGAAAAGCAACTATATTAACATTAAATCAAGTATAAATCCCTAAAAGAAGTTAGAATATACTTAAACTAAGGTTCATCATCATTAATTCCATCTTATACATCAAATGAATGAAATAAAAGATGGAAAGAAGAAAAGATAACTTAAGAGGACTAGAGGTTAAGCAGCAACGGAAGCTCTACCTTCTCTCTCTCCTTCTTCCTCTTCCTTAGCTTTTCCCAAGGTGTCAAGTGGAGGCTCTTTGATTTAGGTAATTTCTCTTGTCTTATATAGTCCTTTACTAATTGGGGTGAAAACTCGGTTTTAGCCGGGCCTAAAAGTCATTGTGCAAGCCACGTCAGCTTTTGTCACAATCGTGGTCTTGGGTCCTCTGCTGGGCTTCCTCCAAATCTTCTTCGTTCTTTGATATTTGATGTCAAATACTAACAAACACATTAAAGCATCTCAAACACATAAAATTAAAGCTCAATGACATGCTCCAACCCACATAACACTCAAAACACAAATATTTAAATAACACAATTCTAAACCTAAACATGCATGAATCAATTAATTAACAACTAAAAACATACTAAAATGTCTACTAAAACATCATGCAACCTACAACTATCATCAAATATCCTAGACTTACCTTACTTTTAACATCTCCTAAATCTTCTCATTTGTGTTAAAATGTTCTAGTAACATTAACCGACTCTAGTATGTCAATCAATAACTAGTGTAAATATGCATAGAGAGTTAGTTTGTATGCATGCATAAAATAGTGAGTGTTGTGTAGTTTAGAGAGTGTCATGTGTCCTAAATTAACAGATAAAGAGTGGTACATGAGGAAAGCGATTTTCCAAGTTACTTTGTGAAAAGTGAATCAGTGAGTGCATGTAGTCACCATACCAAAGTCACTTTTGTTGTATGAATTTTTAACTAAGACGTAATAAAGTCACTTGTCTTGTACGAAGTTTTGACTAAGTTAATAAAGTCTAATTTTTACAAGTGGTATCTGATCGTCTGAGCTAGGTTGGTCAATGATCATATTAGGTTAGTAAATGATCATATTAAGTGCAAACTGTGTAGAATTTAAGGTTGAAACAAATTGAAATTCTACAAGTGTGCAGATAAGATAAGAATATGAAATTAGTTGACGTGGAATAAACTTACATGTCGAGTTATAACGATCATAAATTCATTACTCATTATACGGTGGATATTGATTCATCAACATTAAGTATCAAAAATTATTTGATAAAATATGGAGTTCATATTCGAGTTTATTCACTCGGTAGGATTCAGAAGTTACTATTGATGGTGATAACATACCACCAACAACCAACAAATCTTGACGAGCTATCGAAATGAAATGTAAAGGCGAATAAGGAAACGTACATACTATTTTTGACAGTTGAAGACAATACTCTTCGCTTATAAAATCCTCTATTCCCCTTGATCTATTCTAACTTTGTTCCATTAAATCTCATCCATATATTTATATGGGGTCCACGTAAATGTGTGGATGAAATTTAATGGAACATGATAGGAACACCATAAGTGGTACAGGAGATCTGATCCCTATTCTTCGACGAGCTCAAGAAGTGAAGATACTAAAAGGATCATGAGACATCCTAGCAGCACTCTTTGCAAGGACAAAAAATGCAAATTTGTAAAATTGGATAAGGAGTTAATGACAGTCTTAAAGCATAATGTATGGGTGACTTAGTATTTCAATAAGGTTGAAAAATACTTACGACAAGATTTCAAAGTTAAATCCTAAAAATAAATTTAATGAAAAATGTATGAGAAATTTTTAAATTCTTAAGGCTAGAATTTAATGGCCTTACATGGCAATAAATGGTTGGATTAAAGAAATTCTTATTAAGTTAGAAAATTTTGTAAGTTGTTGAAATTAATAGAGAATGAATTGTTTTGTATTACAATGGAGGGGATGAACCTATTTATATACAAAAGTATTAGACTGATCAATAGAGAATGAATTGTTTTGTATTACAATAAAGGGGATGAACCTATTTATATACAAAAGTATTTGACTAATTTAGGAAGAAACTTAAATAAGGAAGAACCTAAACATAAATAAGGAATAATCTAATTTGACAAGAACCTAGTTAGTTCCTATATATATTAACATTGATTACAATGTTATTATTATCATACTCCTCAAACTTAAGATGATAGAGAAGTAGATAGCTTGAGTTTGGAAACAAGATTGTGAAATTGAGGAATAGAGTGAGTTTTGGTAAATATAGCAGTTATCTTCTCATAAGAGGAGATGCAAATAAGATCAATATATCATATAGAAAATTAGGGCAAGATCCAACCCCGCATTCATAAGAATAATAAAGAAAGTTTTTCGATTGAATTTTTGAAAGCCAAGTTCACTTAAATGATTAACATATAAATCATAATAAGGTATGAATCTTAATTCGCATGTTATTCCGAAACCTGATCATTTTTTTATCATTTCCCTCAAACTATTTATGAAATCGACTCATCTTAACCACCATAGCTGCACAAATGTCTGATCTCTAATGATATCCATAGAATATGTTAAAAGAACTCTACAACTATATTGTAGAAAGAGTTAGGCAAGGAGTGCTAGCTCCCTTAAAGCTTAAGCCTATTTATAATATATTTTGGTCATTTTAGTAATTTAATTGAAATTAAATTCTATTTTTAGTTAAACTTTATTATAATCAGAAAAATTATAATTAAATACTAATTATGCCTAAATAAGCTCCAATATCTCATATTGATCTTATTTATTAAATTTCTCATATTTAATTATAAGGTTTATCAAACTTTACAATCAAACTCAATTTAATTAAAATATATTTTCTCTATTAAACTCATTCTTTGTATGTGACCCATTAAGTTCTCAAATATGTTGTCAAAATATAAATTATAATCCTAAATCGTATTAAAGATTAGATAAATTAAATTGTTTTAGTTTATCTTTAGTTTTCTAATTAAAAAATTTATATCCATAAATCAAGATTGGCATCTAGCAACACGTTATGACCACCCAAATATTCAATAATGTGAAAGTGGTTTTAACCAACCTTTCCATGCACGATTTTTTCTTATAATTTAATTTTTTCATCATACAATGTTCCAATTAGAAATAAAGCATGAAATTAATGTCTACTATATTTGAATCCAATCATATAAGTTCTCATTAGAAATTGATTCAATTAATGACATTTGAAAACTATTTTAAAGTGTCATTCAACCTTGGTCAAGGATTTCTTTAATCAATACTAATCGAGAAAAATGTAATATTCTCCCTAATCACTTTTAGGTGATGAATCATATATTAATCATTCAACTACCTCCATATAGTTCATAATATTTCCAATAACTATCGACTAAGCTATACTTGACTAGAATAGGTCATAAATAGTATCAAAATTTCGCAATCCCTCTATAAGATAACTTTAGAGATCTCAAGTCAAAGTATCACTTATACAATCATCACAATGAGAATTTTCTATAAACATACAAGTAATATTCCAAATAGAATTATAATAAAGGGTTCGTTTAGTGAACTTGTTCTCTAATAAGCACCCACACATTTGTTTAAATATCTCCATACTTTCATAAGTAAGAAACATGACGTGTGTTATGCTCTATTAATATATTGTCTTAATAGAACAATGACTTGCAACAATTTAGAAATAATATATAAACGCAATATAAATCTCAAAATTGTGATCTCATCATAAATTTATTTGTAATATATATTTTTATTATATGGATTTTATCATATACATCTAAATATGTATAAGATAAATAATATCATTAAATTATTTTATCACTAAGCTACAATCAACTAATTGATTGTAGGGTATAAACTAACAAAATGAAGAACATGAAAACATACAAAGTAATAATCAATCTCAATATGTTTTACTATTTATGAAATATAACATTATAAATAATCTGTATAGAACTATGATTAACATAATTAAGAGGAGTAGTAAATGGAGATAAAATGCCCATACTCTGAAGTAACTAACAAATAGAAGCTTAGAAGTAGTTTTAGTAAGAGCTCAATATTCAGCTTTGGTAATGGATCAAGAGACAACGACTTACTTCTTACTGTGACAAGAGATAATGAATCACGAAGTAAGAAGCAATAACCACTAGTAGACCGATGGTCAATTAATGTTCGAATAACCTCATAATTAAAGAGCAAATGAGTTGGAGTAATGAAGGACATGAATAAGATACTTTTGATGCAATGAAGAATATGAAGAACAACTGCATCATGAGTGATGCGAGGAGCTATTATTAACTAATAATGTGAACATCATAAACAATGTCAAGATGAGTAATAGTAAGATAAATAAGATTTCCAACAAGCTAATGATATAAAGTAATGTTAAGAAGAGGAGAGCCATTTGAAGTAGAAAAGTAAGCAATAGCTTCAATAGGAGTATTTTCAATTTTATCATTAGAAAGGATTGCACTAAAGATAAGATTAATAAGATATTTGGCCCGAGATAAATAATATATACAAATTTAGAAGTAACCCAAGACCTAAGAAATAGCTCAACTACCTAATATATTTTGTTTTTTTGTAAAACTTTATAGGTTAGTTCTAGGTTAGAAGAGAGAGATCCTGAAGTAACACTTAATAATCAATTTTAAAGAACGAGATAAAAAAATCATCCCAGTTAAGCAAAGCATATTAGAATATTGAGATCACATTTGAAAATTTTTCTCTTTATGTTTCTTAGTTTAAAGATGATGTTTGGCTAAATGCTTCCTATGTGTAGATAAGGGAAATCCTACTATTATCTTTTTTAAGGATTATTCTCATTTATTTATGAAGAGTTTTAATTGTAAAAATATTTTTCTTAAAAGTTTATTTAATTAAAGCTAGCAATTTAATCAACTTATAATCTGCATATGGACGATTCAAGAGAACCTACATATGAGCAGATCATGACACTGATATTCAAAGTTGTATGAGGTACTAGAGATAGGTCCACATTAATCTTTTGGTATTAATGTTAAACCTTGTATGAGATTTCTTATATCTTAATGCATTTTTAAGTTCAATTAGATAGAGATATTAATTAATCAATTTGATCATAAAACTTGAGAGAGAGCAATTTAATAATTTAGAAAATTTTGCCTATCCAATTATAAAACCTTATGAATTTATTAAATGATGAATACAAAGATAATGCAGATGTTTATTCATATATTATTTATTTTCTTGAGAACTTACTTTATGTTGTTTCTAATGGCTTTCTACTATACTTAAGTATATTTTTAAAATTAAAATCAATCACTAAAATCATATTTTTATTAAATGACTAGGTAATAAAGGAGAGTGCACTAAATATTTCTATTACTTCCTATATTCATTGTTCTATTACTATAAAATGATAACTGTACTTGCCTAAAGTTATAAGTGATAATATTATAGTAGAGAAAACTTAATTGAACTTTTAATAACAAATAATAAATAAGACAATGTTCTATCAAGTCGTAATTAAATTAGGTTATTGAAAATTTATTATCTTATTGAAACTTGTCGTGGTATACTTAATGTAAAGACATTGGTTCATATAACTAATATGTTACCATAAATAAAATTTTGGTTAATCTCACCATACGAGAATTTATGGAAGATCAAGTGCACAATACCTCATTTTTTGTTTTTTAAATGAATATATTATATGTTTGATCTGTATTATCAATAGTGTAAGTTTGAGAGAAGGCAATTCAATGCATATTTATCGACTATAATAACGAGAAAAAAGGTTGAAGATATTGTGATCTAACATCGATTCATCTTTATATTTTCATAAATATAGTATTTGATAAAATATCATCATGGTGGTTACCGCAAGTAGCTCCCTTACCATATTTAAAGGATATTAAAGAAAAAATCAAAGAAAAGTTACAAGATATATCCTGTTTTGAATATAAACACCTTATAGAGGATACATAAAGTTCCTTAAGAAGCCGAAGTCTAATGTTAAAAGTCTATAATAATGTTGGAGTGCATCAAGTGTCTTCTAAAAGAAAAAGGATCAACTTAACATAAAGAAATTGAAGTAGAAAAATAAGAAGCAAATCTAGCATAGTTACTTTAGAGATTTATTAAAGTATGTAAATAAAATCCTAAATATGCTAATATTGTTTTAATAGAAGAACTTAAAAAGATAAGTACATATAAAGAAGATACTAAATATAATGAGTGAAAGAAAATAACGGAAGAATAGATTCAAACTTTAAAACAAAATGACAAATATGATTTGGTACCCAAATGAAGAGATATTATAAGATCAAGAAAAGTTTCAATAAATTAGTGGAAAGATATAAAACATTATTGGTAGCACATGAATTTTCTCAAAAGTATGGACTTAATTTTGATGTGAATTTTAGTCCACTAAGGAAGATTACTAGAATAAGAATTTTATTAGCATTTAATTTAAAAATTATGAATTATGATGTCAATTTTAGTCCACAAAGAAAGATTACTGCAATAAGCATTTTCAAAATGAGATTTATTTAGATTAAGTATGCAAAATAAATATTTTTTAATAAATTAAAACAAGCACCACACTACAACAGATGGTCCCTTTGACGATGAGTTATTTGGCGACAAAATAAAATTCGTCGCCAAAAGAGAACATATTGCGATGTTAAAAAGAAGTCGTTACTAAAGCATGACGTTTACTAACGAATACAAAGTGTTGCACAAGCAAAAACCTTTAGCGATGAATAGAGACAATTGTCGCTAAATGCTAAATATTTAGTGACGATTAAAATACATCGTCACCAAATGTAAAACAATGGGTGACGATTTATAATATTCATCGTTAAATATGGAAAAGGCGACGTTTTATGAAAACGTCACCATAACTTATCAAACATGTAGATACAAATCCCGTAAATCATCACCAATAATTGAAATTTGGTGAAGAAAATTTTATTTAGTTGCAAAAGCTTAAACATTTGACGACGATTATTTATCATCGTCACTAAATGTCAAGTATTCAGTGATAATTTTTAGTAATCGTCACTAAATGGCGCACATACAGTTTTCACCAAATGTAAGTATTCAGCGACGTTGAAATCGTCGCCAACTAATTAACATTTTCATAAATTATTAAACTAACATTTTTATAATCTATCATAGTTAAGATATATTTTATTGGAGATTTTATTTGAATGTTTACAACATATTATTAAAAAATGTGAACATAATTTTAAGTGTTAAACAGTAGTATTAATCAATTATTAGTATTTACAAAATTAGGAAAATAAGTTATAAAAATGTTTATTAATTTTATGAATATAATAATATGATATATGAGAACAATACAGTTATAGAACAATACAGTACAAACTTTGAATTAGAAGTTACCCAATCCATACACTTATAGAACTATAACAATAACAGTCCACATTCAATAGTACGCTACTTGACCCCTAAGTGGTAGATATGTTGTTTGACAAATTATTATAGATACAATAATAAATAAACTTTAAAGCTGAGTTCAGTTGATTGACTCGTTAACTGACAACGATATAATTATTTTTTTGGATTCCAAGTAACATGAGAGTTGGTAAAGGTAAATGAGTCCCCGATGTCTGGATTCCTCATAAGGGTCCTTGCAAGTTCGAACGCACCAATTGAAGCAGTAACAGTTGTTTCCTCAACAGTAGGGTTTTTTACACCCTCTTGCAACAGCTTTTCCATTATAGCTAACTGATATGAGGATGGAGTGAATAAGTCGCTAGATTTAGTACCTAAAATATAAACAATATAGAAGTTAGATATTCTCATATTAGCAAACCGTTAAATGAACTGAAATTGGAGTGACATGTGTACGTGCATGAGCCGATGAAGTATTTGTATATTTGCAATGTTGAGAGAAATCAGCCCAATGTCGATGACATTTGCAACAATGTCCTTGGTACACAATCGGGTTATATCAAGGATCTTAGGTATGGCCGTAAGCCTGTAGGTGCCTCTTCGTCACGATCAGCATATTTCACATAGCTTCAAGAGGAGAACTAGGCACTGAACAGTAAATTACAATGTACAGAAGATAAGTTAAATTGTAATGTAAAAGAAGTTAACAAGCTTAAAAAATTAGTTAAACAAATGTTAGGTTCTGCATCTGTTAGTGGTAGTGACTCATATGAAGACTCTTAGTTTGTAAATGATGCGTAAATATTTTTTTATATAAATTGCATTCCACTTTATATTTTATCTTATTTCAATTTATTATTATTTAAAAATTATGTCACTAACATTAATTATAAAATGAATAATATTAATATTTAAAAGTGTCTTAAAATTGTAATAAATTCATAATAAATTCGTATTTTATAGTTATAATAATAATAAAATTTAAAATTAAATTTTGCCACTAAATAATATTAGCTACCAAAACAAATTCGTCACAAAAGTCTTAAAAATTGAAAAAAAAATTAATTCGTTTTAATAATTATAATAATTATTAATTCAAAATTAACTTTTGCCACTAAATACTATTAGCTACCAAAAAATTTCGTCACAAAAACTCATTAGCTACGTATATAGAACATCGTTAAAAGTCTTTTGCTACAATAACATAATAGTAGTAAACATTATTTTACTACCAAAAACAAAATCGTCATAAAAACCTATTAGCCACCAAAACCTAATTCGTCATAAAAAGTTTTTACCTACGTTTACTGAATGTCTCTAAAAATGTTTCCCTACAACAGGAATTTAGTAGCTAAAACTGTTCTACTACTAAAATTAAATCGTGACTAAAAACAGTTACCTACGAATAGCCTTTCTTCGTTAAAAATTTTTATCTACAAAAAATAAACGTCGCACATAGCTATGCACGACATTTTACAATATCGTCGGTTATACTTATTAGCGACGAACTCTCTTTGTCAAAAAAACTTTTTACCGAAGACTTTATAAAAATGTCGTGGATGTTGTTTTGCTACCAGGATTCGGCGATGATTTGGACGACGATATATTTTCATCGCAAATGAGTATTTGCAACTATTTATGGTTCTTTAGCGACATTAAATTCCATCGCTAATTGTCCTATTTGTTGTAGTGTCATGACAATAAGATAACATAAGTTTTATTGTCGTATAGTTACACAGTGGCTCTAACATTTTCTAACTTATTCATAGAATTCTGAGATGGAAGGTCACTAACTGTGTTAATATATATGCATGATCTCTATATTATTCTACTCTATTTTAGGATATTCTAGTCACGATAATAAACTTTAGAATGTCGATTAATAACCTATATAAACGTGAAAAAGGGTTAATGATCATGCATGTATAGAAGAGTGAATGTGAGTGTAAATTCCCTAGATTGTAACACCCCACTATCACAAATTACATACCGGAACACTCTGTGGACATTCCAGAATATAATCTATAATAATTGCATGTTAGAGTAAACACATATCCAAATTAATCATGGCATCAACTATTATACAGAAAAAGTCACCAAATTTTAAAACCAACTGCACTCCTCATTTCATTTGATAAAAAAAACCAAACTTACATTGTAGCTTTACAAAACCATCCGAATATATACAATGTCAAATCCCTATACATAACACACTGCTTGATAGAGGTATTGCATATAAACTGCTAACTAATCCTTCAGTCTCAGCTGACTGACCTTTGAGCTATTTCTTGACAAAAGTACAAGAATTAGTCTTCTCGTAGATTATGTCTGTCTCTAATGCCCTCTCTCAGATCTGAAATATCAACGTTGCAATTCTGGTGAGTTTTGCAAACTCAATGATGTAACCATCCTCGATGGTTCACCCTATTCATACCACATATCAAATCATATAAGCACATAATTCACAACTTTCCATTTAACAATTTGCACCACATATCATAGAATGCACATATCCCAATCTCATTTAAGTACATATTCACATTACAATTCAATCAGTCAATTACACTTAATAAGTGTATATGCAATGTTCATCAGACCCATTTTTAATTATTACGTTGTTGTGATTGAGTGCCTAAACTATCTCGTATTCATTGTGGATACCGGGCTCATTGATACTATCCCTTACCCGTTGCAAATATAAGGCTTATTGTATATATCGAGTCTTTGGCTCTAGACCACATTTCGGAGCTTTAAGCTCATTTTTAGTGGCTACTCATGTCAAAACTATCATTATCTGATCATGCATTCATGTATGAAATGCATCTCATTCATATTTAATCAATTATATTTTCAATCGTTCCCATTTTCAATCTAATTACCATTCAATCACATTTTTAGTCCCATATATATATATCATCAGCCCTTAGTTCGGAAATTTAAAAAAATATGTTGAGTAACACATATTTCACCAAATTCACATCTAAGGAACACATCAGTATCACATTCATCAATTAGAATCTTCGGACCTTCATGTTTGAAATCAGTACAAACAGTTCATTCCACATTCAATACAGAATCTATAACAAACAAATATTAAGTGAGACCATCTAGGTTACTCACAAATCTCTCTAGAAAACTATTGTCTTGAATTCCTGGCAATGTCTGAATGATGGCGCTCTAAATGCTCCTCTATATCATGCAAAACACATTTACATATATCACAATTTTACGCAATGGTATAAGTATTCAGTTATGCACATCTATGTATATGAAATATGTACAATGCATGTTCATGACAATTCCAGGTTTCTTATCATTATTCTAGTCACAATATTCATCCATATATCAATACTCAATTGATCAGTCCAAATTTGTCTAAAAACACTTTTGGGTCCACTTTGCAAGATTATTATCATCAGGAAAATGGTGTATTTCTGTAACACTTTCTTCTAGACAATTGTTCCCGTGTGCCTTAATTTTCTATTGACCCTAAGATCATGCAATTTGGTTCAGTATTGTATGAGTTATGCTCAAAATACTATAGACTAAGTACAATTGAAATTTAGCTAGTGCATGATCATGTTGTCCAGTTGTATAACTCATATCTCTTAATTCTAATATCCAAAAATTACAAACTTATACTAATTAAAATCTAAAAGAATAATATACAACTTTTGTGAAGACATTTCTGTCTCATTCACCTACATCAATACAGTTTATTAGATAACATTAGGAATTATTTCTATCTCAGGTAGTGTTAATGTAACATCCCCTCACCTATGGGAAGGGTATTTTGGTAATTTGGAATGAGTTAGGAATGTGTAAAAGTGTATTGACATATTCATGCATTCATATATGCACATGAATAGTGAATTTTTGCACATGTA
>JANQAP020794624.1:0-28430 GCA_026874005.2 Erythroxylum coriaceum | reverse complement strand
TGGTCTTTTCATATAGCCATCTTAAACAAATGAGAAGAATCTCATTTATTGGCTTCTTTATGATTGATTAAAGAATGAAGTGATACATTGGATGCACATCACATCTTTCTTTCACGATAACCGAAATTGACAAGGAGAGGAAGAAGTGTTCTTGCATTTTGTTTTGACTCACTCTCTCCTCTCTTACATGCATAGTCGAAACTTGAATGAGAAAAGTCTCATTTTTGGCTTCTTTCTTCTAAAAAAAATCCCCTCAAAATACTTCTTCTCCTTTCCCACCAAAGGATCTTGTTAACCAAGTTGTCCAAGAAGAACAAGTAGTAAATCAGATTGGTCGAGGAAACAACAACAAGGAGATGATATATTGACAAAGGAAAAGATATAAAAGAGTCAAAGCTATAGCAAGGATTTGGAGAGGATACACAAGCAAAGAGTCAAAGTTGTAGCAAGGACTCAGTATATTTCTACCACCTTGTTCTTATGAAAATTATTTTCCTTATACCGTATCATGTATAACTGAAACATGTTGATTTGGTTATGTTATTTTTGTTGCGTTTTGATTTTGAAAAAGTTTTGAAACCTATCGTTTATCCAAATCTTGCATGCTTTTGTTTTCGATTCAACAGGATATTTGTGTATGAACCCATTGGGTATTATGAAAAGATGATTTTAATGTAATCATTGATTCGTTTATTTGCAAGCCCATTTTTAGAATTTTGATATGATATGTAATTGTTATGTTGAAATTCAAGTGTAGCGACTAACGATTTGTAATCATTAGGGATAACATAACCTAAGTTAAATGACACATCGTTTGTGGTTATTGCCTTGATCAATCGGTTTTTCTAATTCATAATGCTACTACCCAATTGAATCTAAAGATTGTATCCTAGGTTATTCGGTAGTTAGGTCTAATTAATGATCATATCTTAATTAAACAAAACTTAAGGGAAAACTCAGGTTAATTATTAACCCACGATTAATAGTTGCTAGGAAAGGTTTAAGAACAACAATCAATGAAATATGCTTGATATATGTTTAATTGTTGATATATTTAATCATTTACACTTAGCACTTAATGATATGAAAATGCTTAAGATACTCACTTTAATTCATATATGATTTTAGGTACAATTTAGAAGCAAAGAAATTAAAGTGAGTTGAAAGCACTACATTTGGGCCATTTTTCAAAGATTAATTTTCACTTGTCTTCATAGAACAAGAAGAAGAAAAAATCAAAATACAAAGAAGAAGAATTAAAAGTGCCTGCTGGAAAAATGAAGAAATAACAAAAGAGCAAAATGCATATAGCAGCTGGGAGTTGAAGGACAAAACAACATGCATGTAGGTGGATTAAAACAAAGAGAAAATGACAGCAACACAATCCAAAGAAGAAGGAAGCAAGCGTTTAACGTATGACATTAAATGCTAGCATTAAACACCAACCCTAGTGTTGCATGCGTTTAACGCATGACTTTAAACTCTAGCATTGAACGTGAAAGCTAACATTAAATGGTAGCATTTGACATTATAAAAGGTTGAAAAGAATGCAAACATTGTCGTTCACTCTAGTGTTTAACACTGCAAAAGGGTTTTAAAGGTGAATAGTAGCATAGACACAAATATTATTCGTCACATCACAGGAATAGTAGAAGAGAGCATATGAGAGAGGAGTAGAGGCATGAATAGTATGCGTGACCCAAAAGTTTGCTTGTCAAACCATAGAATAATGGAGAGAACAATAGGTAGGGAAATAGAATAGAAAAGGGGCAGCAAAGAGGAGCTTGCAGCAGTGAAGAGAGCCGAAGGGCGTTTTGGTTAGGGATAATTTTCATGGGGCTGAAACATTTTCTTGAGAGAGTCATGAAGGGCTAGACGTCCCAATGTCGGTTCATAAGTGACATCGATGGAGACAACCTGGTTTAAGTATTTTTTATTATTTTGTTGTTTTTTTCTCACATTAGAAATTGATTATGTTATCAAGTATGGATTGATTGGGTATTTGAATGATGACGATTTTAATGCTCTATTAAATTTTTTTCATGAAAACCCATTGCTAGAATCGAATACAATATATAATTGTTGTATTCCTGATTTATGTGTAGCAACTAATGGCTCCAAATCATTAGAGATAACATAACATAGGTTAAATAATCCAAGCTTGTGTGATTATTACCTAGATTAGTCTATTTTTCTGATTTGTAAGGCGGTTGTCCAGATAAACTTAGAGAGCTTATTCTAAGTTTCCTGATAGCTAGGGTTAATTAAGGAGCGCTTCGTAATTAACTAGGATCTAAGGAAAAATTGGGATTAACAGAGCTTGTTGTTAATCTACGACAGATAATTTCTAAGAGAGATAAAAGAACAACAAACCAATGAATTATGCTTAATTAGGGTGTGGGTCGAGATTGAATCAAAGAACTGGATCCCTACTGAATTCCCCAATTTTATCATTTGTTGTATGTTTTTTTTAATTTGTTTTCATTAGGTTTATTTTATTTTTATTTTCTTATTAAATCTAAAACCCCCTATTACCTAAACATCAATTAATTTCATTTCATAAGCTAACCGAGCTCTCCGTTTGGGATCGACCTAGACTCACCACTGCTACAGTAGTAGTCTAGTTATTTTATTTTAATTAGCATTATGACACGCTTGTCAATTTTGATGCCGTTACCAGGGAGTGCAGTGTTTGGTTTTTGTTGTTCATTTTAATTGGTGTTTTGTATATATATTTGTTTGTAATTGGTTTCTTTTCAGTTATTTTGTAATCTTTTCATTTTTGTTTCATTTTTATGAAAAAATTTAAAAATTAAATTTGACATGGATGGGAGTAATTTTTTTCTCTTTAATTCATATTCTCAATCCTATAACAATTTTTGGATTGATCAACCTAACTTTTGATATGGATGGGATAATTAGCCGAATTACTTCTATGATAGTTTGCAAGAAGCACAACAATTCCCATACAGACTAGGCTATCCTAAAGGACCTCATGTTGAAGAACCACATTTGCCATTAGAAGATCAAAATTTTGTCACGTGAGGAGAAGAAGGAGTCGAGCCAGCGACCCTAAACAAAAGGCACTTCTTGGAAGGCAACCCAAAGCTTTTCTTTACATTTCTACATTACTTTTTATACATGTGAGTTTCTATGTTAGTTTGTTTCTTGCTTGTTTTTAAGTGTTCAATTAAAATGAGAGAAAGAATAAAACAAATGAAACAAACATTTTCTCTTTCCTATTGATCCTAGGACTATATAGTCATGATTGGAGTGTGAATTGACTAGAGAATTTCATGACAACTTTAACATGTATTTTTCCTCATGTGATTAGTCGATATGCATTATCTTTAGAAGAGTAGTGACTAGTGGTAGACAATGCTGGTGAGACTTTGAGCCTTATTTGACTAACACATTCATATCAGTTTCATTGTCTTTTGATAATGTGTGACCTTCATGACAAGTAGATCCTGATTTTGCCTTGAATTTCTATTCGAGACCACATTTTCATCATATACATTAACATGGATATGATTAGGCATTCTCTGCTTTTCCGAACTACATTAGCTAAATAGCCTACCCATATGATTTTCCTTTTTGATAAGCCCCTTTGAGCCTCATTAGCCTTTCTTTTTGTATCAACTATATTACATGCTTTATACTTAACCAAATGTCCTACCCAAGCCATAAAGCTAGTGGAACATTTGTGATTTGGAGAGTTTGTGGATATACGAACGTGTAAGTGTGGGGGTGTATATATGTGTGGTTGGTTAATGTTGGGATGTTTTCTTATGTCTTATCATTGAAATTCCTATGTTAATGTAGTTTCTTTTAATGTAAAAAAAATAAAAGGAAAAGAAAGAAAGAAAGAAAAGAGAAAAGAGAAAAGCACAAGAAAAGAAAAGAAAAGAAAATGAAAAAGGAAGAAAGAAAGAAAAAGAAAGGAATGAAAAATTTTTGTTTAAATAAATTTATCGAGGAGGAAGTACATATGAGTTTGCAAAGTTATTCATGATTAATGCATCTTCCTAGAGTTGTAATGAATGTGTTATTTGAGTATGTTGAATATGAGGTAGATGTTGACTTAGAAGGTTCACTCTTGTGATTTCAATGTATTGTTGACATAAATTGTACGAGTGATTTTTTCGGATTGGTATATGCTTCATGCGGTTTATTTGTGAGAGCTGAATGGGGTTATGAAATATAAATGTTGCATACCCAGTTTTGATGAATGTTGCTTTGTTTCACTAGCATTGATGGCTTTCATGCTACTTGACCCAAATACATCTCACCTTACCTTTTCCCATATTACAACCTTGAAAATTCCTTTAATCCATGATTTTGCATGTGAATTATAATGGTGGAGAAATGAAATGATATGCAAAGTTATGGTTGGTCATGATCTGAGTGGTGTTGATTGTACCTAAAGATATATTTTACTTAAACACATTTTCCAAGTCTACCATTAGATTGCTCAGTTTCCAAAGATGATGCTTGTTGATTAATCATGATTTGAAGCATTGAAAGTTGAATTCTTACCCTGATTTTTTAAAGTCATTCATCTTTGGTTATGATTATATAGTCTTGGAAAATATAGGAATTGAGTAAATGTTTAAGGTCTTTGAGCTTAATTTGGATGTTTTGCCTGAGGACGGCTAAAAGCTAAGTGTAGGGGAAATTGATATGTGTTTAATTGTTGATAAATTTAATCATTTACACTTAGCAATTAATGATACGAAAATGTTTAAAATACTCACTTTAATTCATATATGATTGTAGGTACAATTTGGAAGCAAAGAAATTAAAGTGAGTTGAAAGCACTACATTTGGATCATTTTTTGAAGATTAATTTTCACTTGTCTTCATGAAATAAGAAGAAGAAACTTAAAAGACAAGAAGAAGAAAAAAATCAAAATACAAAGAAGAATTAAAACTGCCTGCTGGAAAAATGAAGAAATAACAAGAGAGCAAAACACATGTAGCAACTGGGAGTTAAAAGACAAAACGACATGCATGTAGGTGGGTTAAAACAAAGACAAAACAATAACAGCACAATCCAAAGCAGAAGGAAGCTAGCGTTTAACATTAGCATCACTTGCATTTAAAGCTAGCGTTTACAACGCTAATGTTGCATGCATTTAACGTATGGCTTTAAACGCTAGCTTGAACATGAAAGCTAGCGTTAAAAGCTAGTAATAACACTACAAAAGGGTTGAAAAGAATACAAATGTTGTCATTCATGTTAACATTTAACATGAAAGCTAGCGTTAAAAGCTAGTAATAACACTACAAAAGGGTTGAAAAGAATACAAATGTTGTCGTTCATGTTAACGTTTAACAATGTAAAAGGGTTTTAAGAATGAATAGTAGCATGAACACAAACATTATTCGTTACATCACATGAATAATAGAAGAGAGCTTGTGGGAGAGGAGTAGAGGCATGAATCGTATGCGTGACCTAAGAGTTTAATTATCACATCATAGAATAATGGAGAGAACAGTAGCTAGGGAAATAGAACAAAACAGTGGTGGCAGAGAGAAGTTTGCGATAGTGAAGAAACTCAAAGGGTGTTTTGGTTGGGGATAATTTTTATGGGGCTGAAGCATTTTCTAGAGATAGTCATGAAGGGCTAGACTTTCTGACTCCGATTCGAAGGTAACATCAACACTGACGACCTGGGTTAAGTATTTTTTATTATTTTATTGTTTCTTTCTCTCGTTAGAAATTGATTATGATATCTTGTATAGATTGATTGGGTATTTAAATGATGATGATTTTGATGCTTGATAGTTGTGATTTGCATGATGTTCTAAGGTTCAATTTGTTAAGTATTTAATGTTAATTTGAGTGTTTAGTGTGTAATTATGTTTTAATTGTGTTAGCTTATATGTTTAAGTGTTTTTATGGGTTAGTATGAGTCTTTAAGCTTAAATGTTATATTTTTGAGGTACCTTGATGTGTTTGTTAGTATTTTAGGGTAAACGACGAAGAACGGAGAAGTTTTAAAGAGTTTCGAGCCAAAAACAAGGCCCAAGATCATGGCACAATAAACGATTATGACAGAAAGAGGCGAGCTAACAAAACCTAGGCCACGATCGTGCACTTTAGGCCACAATCATGCACTTTAGGCCATGATCGTGCACTTTAGGCCATGATCGTGACAGAGAGGGTTAGCCGCTAGCCACGATCGTGGCCCTACATCGGGCTGACATGAAAATTCAAGTTTTGCAAGACTTTTCGAACCGTTTCGACCCTGAATCAACCTTAGGGCTTCCAAAGTATAAATATAACATTAAGGGAGAGAAGAAGCAGCCTTGGGAAGAGCCTTTTACATCAGCCAAATTTTGAAACCCTAGAGAGTTTATCTAGAGATTGAGGAAGGAGATGATGGAAGAGAGACACAAAGAAGAAGCTTGACATAAAGTACTTCCCGAAACAGGAGGTTTCCTGCCATCGCTGCCTCTGCTATTTCATCCCCGACGTATTTTCTAGTTATTTCAATGTTATTGATGTATAAATTTGAGATAGTTGTTGAGAATAGGTTGTGTTGAATGTTGAGTTTTTATCTATACTCACATTTGGCATTTTTGTCTTTGATATTAACGAAATTTGATTTATTGTGCTTTTATTGAATTATTTGTTATTCAATTTCTGTTCGTAATAATTCGGTAACAAACTGAGAGGGTGAACTGAGTGAATATCATCAACTTACGCTAATCAGAGTTAGGTAGTTTGATAGATAAAGAATTGAATCAAACCATTAAATTTGTGTAGCGAGAGATCACGCATAATTTTTCAGTAGTTTTTTAGACAATTTCATAACTAATTTAGGTTTTCGGTCAATTGTGAACCTAGAGATCACAATTCCATAATTTGAATTAGGGATTATAAATTAAGGTTAAAGATTATAACACGACAGAGAGTAATCTACCCTAGGACCATCTAGACTGAATAATTCGATAACTGCATAATTAATTAGAGTTTCATTAAGGTCAGATAAAAGCCCCTTTCTCTCAATTGGTAGATACTAGGTTGATTTTCTATTAGGTTGTGCAAACTGTTATCCTGTTTATATTTCTGAAATTTAATTCTTGTAATTGATTACTTAATTGATTAATTTTCTGCATTAGTTGTTTATTCAGCCTTAGATTTTAGGATTAGATTAACCCTCCTTGTGGGATCGATACCTTAGGTACAATGCAAATGACCTATGCGCTTGTGGAAATATCGAGGTTAAAAACATTTAAACTTTTTCATAGCGTAACAACCGATCAATGCTTTATTGAATCGTTTTTCATAAAAACTCATTGGTAGAATCAAATGCAATATGTAATTGTTGTATTCTCGATTCATGTGTAGCAATTAATGGTTCTAAATTATTAGAGATAACATAACATAGGTTAAATAATCTAAGCATGTGTGATTATTACCTAGATTGGTCTATTTTTCTAATTTGTAAGGCAGTTGTCCAGATAAACTTAGAGAGCTTATTCTAGGTTTCCAGATAGCTAGGGTTAATTAACGAGCGCTTCGTAATTAACTAGGATCTAAGGAAAAATCGGGATTAACAGAGCTTGTTGTTAATCTACGACTGATAATTGTTAAGGGAGATAAAAGAACAACAAATCAATAAATTATGCTTAATTAGGGCGTAGGTCGAGATTAAACCAAAGAACCGGATCCCTACCGAATTCCCCAATTTTATCATTTTTTGCATTTTTTTCTTTAATTTGTTTTTATTAAGTTTATTTTATTTTTATTTTCTTATTAAATCCAAAACCCCCTATTACTTAAACATTAATTAATTTCATTTCATAAGCTAACCGAACACTTCCTGTGGGATTGACCTAGACTCACCACTACTACAGTAGTAGTCTAATTATTTTATTTTGATTAGCATTACGACGCGTCTGTCAATGCTTAATTAGGGTGTAGGCCGAGATTGAACCAAAGAACTAAGTCCCTACTGAATTCCCCACTTTTGTAATTTTTTATGTTTTCTTTAAATTGTTTTTATTAGTTAGTTTAGCTTTATTTTATTTTCTTATTTCTAAAACCAAAACCCCCTAAACCTAAATACCAATTAATTTCATTTCAACAACTTTACACACATTCTCTGTGGGATTGACCTAGACTCACCATTACTATAGTAGTAGTCTAGTTTATTTTGACTAGCATTATGATACGCTGTCAACTTTCCACCAACAAAGACTGCTAAGTTGAGGAATGATATCTCCTCCTATTCTTAGGCTAATTTAGAGGCATTATATGACACATAGGAGAGGTTCAAGGAGATGTTGAGGAAATGCACACATTATGGTTTTCCACTGTTGATGCATATTTAGAATTTTTGTAATGGGCTAAATCAGACTACAAAATGGACAATAAATGCAGTGTCTAGGGATACTTTGAATAATAAGACATTATAAGTAGCTCATGACCTTATTGAAGACATGGTGATGAACAACTATCAGTGGTGCTCTTCTTAAGCAAGACTTAATAAGACAATGGGGGTATATGAAATGGATGTAGTGGAACAATTGGTGAACCAAGTGGAAGCTTTGAGCAAAAAGATTGAGTGACTGGCTATAAATTTACAGTGTTAAGTTATGTAATGTAAGGTATGTGGGCTAAAACATTTAAGTCAAAAATTTCAAAAATTATAACTCGAACATGTGGATTATATGGGGAATGCTCCTAGACCCCAAAATAATTTGTACAGTAATACCTATAATCCAGGATAGAGAAATCCTCCTAATTTCTCTTAGGAAAATCAAGGGCAAGTAAGGAATAACTCTCCATCGAGATTTCCATAACAACTACCCCAAACAAAGAAGCTAAATTTGGAAGATATTATGTTTAAGCTCATTGAAGAGTTAGACGCAAGATATCAAAGAACAAAGACTTCTATATATAACTTAAAGGTTTAGTTCAGTCAAATTGCAAAATTAGTATATAAAAGAAAACTGAGGAGTTGACTAGTACTACTGAAACAAATTCTAAAAAATGTGTAATGACAATCACTCTTAGGAGTAGAAAAGGGTTTTAAGAAGAAAATGAACCCTAAAAGAAGAAGGAGAATACCAAGAGTTAAGGAAAAGTTGAAGGTGAAGGACACCTTTAAAAAGTCAACAAAATTTGATCTTTAACCCCTTATCCTACTAAAGTGAAGAAAGATAGAATGGATGCACAGTTTAGTAAATTCCTCGAACTGTTTAAGCAACTCTAGATTAGCTTAGCCCTTATTGAAGCTCTTGTATAGATGTCACAGTACTTAAAATTTTTTAAGGAGCTATTATTAAATAAGAGAAAGTTGAAGGAGACGACAACTATAACGCTGAGTGGAAAGTGCTCATAGATCTAGGGAGTTTTACTATCCCTCGTCAAATTGTTAGTTTAAAAATAAATAAGGCTTTAGCCAACCTAGGGGTCCGTATTAATATGATGCCTTACTTATTATTTAAGAAACTATGATTAGGTGAGCTAAAACCTACTAGGATAAGTGTGCAACTGGCAAACAAATCATTTGAACTTCCTAAAGGCATTATAAAGGATATTCTTATTAAGATTGATAAGTTTATCTTCTAAGTAGACTTTGTGATTCCTAAAATAGAGGAAGATATAGAGGTACCTTTAGTCTTTAGTCGACCCCTTCTTAGCAATTACTAAATCAATTATTGATGTTGGGCAAGGCAAGTTAGTACTAGGGTGGGGGATGAAAAGGGTGAATTTAAACTGTCTAGTTTCATGAATCCTGACCTTGAACTTATTGATATAAATGAATCTAGTGAATTATGTAATGTTCTTTTGGATACTTCACAGGACTCTTCTTTTAAAGGTCCACCAGAGCTTTTGTAAGTTCAACACAGTAAACAAAAGGAAAAATGCAACAATAGGAAACAATAGGTAGCTTACTTAGAGGTTCTGGGACCTAAGGTAACACTACAAAAACCAATCTTTATAAGTTGCTTTGGGCATGAAAGGTACGTCAAGCTAATGATATTAGACAAGTGCTACTTGGAAGATAACCCAAGAAATAGGATAGGTTTCATTTTCATTTTCATTTTATTTGTTTCCATTTTCATTTTAGTATATAATTTTTTTATTTTGGATGCATTTTATGTTAGTATATAAAGCATCCTAAGTTGATTCTACATTTTTGTCTCGTGTAAGTTTACATACAACAATTAGCACTGACTGAGTGGATGAAGAGATAAGAAGCCCATGATGGATGGAGGAGGCATTTGTGTAGATGAAAAACATCTTGAAATATCTATCCCACCTTCACCTTCTGGAGTAGCTACATAATCTTCAAATCTATAATAATATGAAGCTTTGAGACTTAAGGATCTTACGACGATGAATATACCCTGCATGATAGGAGATGACTAATACAGAAATAGTTTGGATGCTTTATTCTAGATGGATGTATCTAATATCATATGGACCCTTCATTCAATTCATAACTCTACACATCTTTTTATTTAGGGTAATACTAATTCAAACCTTTCTCATTTTTTTGGTTTTATTTTTATTTTATCTTTAAGTGCTTCAATTGTGTACATTAAGAACAATGTACAATTTTAAGTGTGGGAAAGAAAAAGTTTATTATAAATTTTTTATTAAATCTTGTTAACTGATATCCTGATTAGGTTAAAATATGTCCAAAGTACTTTAAATCATTATTGATTATTGAATTGAATTAGTATGCAAAATGATGAAAGCTAATATAAACTTGCTTTTATAAGTCATATTTTTAGTAATCATTAAGATAATTAATTTGAATGAAAATTGCATTTTATTTATACACACGACCATTTTTGTGAGCTTTTGAGCGTAAGAGCAAATAATTTGCTATTTTAAGCTCTTTTTATTCTTTCATGTGTGTTATTATACATAGTTGGATGATTCTAAAACTTGTTTTAGTATTCATATTGAGCTCACATTTGTTTAATTAAAAGCATTGAAATGATAAAGGCATATAGATTGATCCTTTGCTTAGCCTATTTTCTTGATAATTATCCCACCATATTTTACACCTTAGGAGGAACCAATTTTGAAACTTAGGCTTTTCATTGATTATAACCTCATCATTAGCCTTTACCTTATTTTTCTTAAATTATTTTTATTATTTTTGAACCTGAAGGTTATTTACATTTATTTAATTGCTTGAAACATAAAATTTGAAAAGGTCTAATTTTTCTTTAATTATTGGTATATGATCAATGCTTATTTTTAAAAAAAGTGTCACGAGCTTAATAATTAAAAAAAATGTTGAAGTTATGGTACTAATGGAATTATGGTGTGAAGGACCTATAATGTGAAGATCTAAGCTGCATGTAATTTTGTTTAAGTTCCATGTATCACTAATATTATCAATTTTAACTTCTTGTAAAGATTAGAAATGATTTAAGTTTTTATTTGAATATCAAATTTAGCTAAATGACATATAAATGGATCAAATGTAAAGGTAAAGGTACAAAAATGGAAATCAATAGTCAAACTTTTCTCATATATCAAAATCAATCACGTAAAATACCATCAATTGAGAAAATGAAAAATACATCCATAAGATAAAAAAGAGCTAAACAATATCATAAATAACTACATCCATCTAACTCCCCCATTTATATGCACCCTAAAAATAAACATCAATCAATATTCGTTTTTCTCCTCCTTTTTTTGACAACATAAAAAAAAGATCCAAAAAGATGCTATACTATATAATTTATAGAGGAGGATGAGGTTGCACTTAGAGGTGGTCAAGAATGCCACTAAGGAAATCAAAATAGTGATCCAAGGGATCTATAACTAATTGAAGCATAACCATATGAAATGCCTTGTTTATATCTAAAACTAAAATAACTATCAACTACTTGATTGTTCATAGGTTGTCCATCAACTAGCCTATAGACTAGTTATTTTTAAACGATTCATTATGTGGAAACATTTAACTTCGCCTTTAATCTATTTATCATTAATTTTATTAATTTTACCTTCTTAAAAAGATTAAAAATTATTTAAAAATTTATTTAAGCATAAAATTCAGCTACGTGACATATAAATGTGATTAAATGAAATGGTAAAAGTACTAAAATGGGAATCAGTAACCAATTCTTTTAGGAAAAGAATAACCAAGATTTTCTCATATATCAAAATAAATCACATATAATTCCATAAAATGAGAAAAAGGAAAAATGTATCTATAGGATGAAAAAATAAGAAATATCCTAAACAATGACAATCATATAACTCCCCTTTATATATACGCACCTAAAAAATAAACATCCATCAACATCCATTTTTTGACAACATTGAAAAAAACAAAATAGGAGCTAAAAACATGAGTGTGGCTAATATGCATTGATCATACCAAAAAATAAAACTTAAATCTACATACTAAATATGAAGTAGTGGTGAGTAGGGATTGTATCTACAAAGAGTGTATGTGTAGCTTTTGTAATGAATGATTTGGTATTTAGGATATAATTGGGGGGTTGGTTGGATTCAAATAAGAAAATAAAATAAAATAAAACTAATGAAAGCTAATCAAATCAACAGTCAAAGAATGATAAGATTGAAAATGGGTTTAGAATCCAGTTCTCCATTTAATCTCAGCCTGCACACGAATGAGCAAACCTAATCATCATATTGTTTTCATACCTTTCTTAGAAACTATTAACTATAGGTTAACAATAAGCTCTGTTAACCCCAATTTTCCCTTAGATTGTATCTAATCAAAGTAAGCTCTTTAAATAGACCTAGCTATCAAACAACCTATAACAAGTTCTCTATATTTATTATGATACAACAATAAGAACTAGGAAAATAGGTTAATCTAGGCAATAACCATCTCGGGTCATTTAACCTATGTTATGTTATCCCTAATGATTCATAACCATTAGTTGCCACAAATGAATTAGAGTTATGATGATTAAATATTGTAATATAGATTTTGACAATGGTTCCATGCATAAATAATCTATTGAGAATGAGAACATTAATCATTCATACATGAATACCCAAAGCATTAAGCAAAGAATAACACAAAAAAATTTGTAAAGAGAGAAAACAACATTATAAGATGAGTAGATGCCTAAATGTGCTCTTCGGCCTCTATTTCTCCTTCGAACAAGAAGAAAGAAGGTTAGCTCCTTATAGCTCTCAACGAAGTAAGAGTTCTGCCCTCTTTCGTGCTTCTAAAACACTTTATCCTTTGTTTGACCACTTATATGTCCTTTTTATAGCAAAAATTAGGGTTTTGGGACATACATGATTTTGTAGCAATCGTGTGTGTAAATATTCCCTCAATTCATCTTTCTACATGATTTTGGTGAGCTACACGGCTGTACAACTAACTTATAAAGCTATGTATGTACTTAAATGGTCGTGTATATTACAGGTGGTGCTAAAACAATCCTCTACGTTTCTAGAGAGTTACACAGTCCTATGCATGGTCTTGTAGGTTGCAGGAACTTCATTTCTTTTATTTTCTTATCCCATCTTCACCCTAATTCATCTCTTTCTTTTTCCACAAAGGTATATAAGGTTGAACATCAAGAGGATGGCTCTAAGGATGTATCTTTAGCTCATTTTAGTTCTTATGCTTCCATCTTGTACCTAAAACAAAATATGAACCAAAATAAGAATCTTTAGCACTTCATAACATTAATGATTAAGTATTAGGGAGTAAATAAATAATTAATCAAACATTCATCAAGTTCCCTCACATTTAGCTTTTGACTGTCCTTAGAGAAATCAACAAAATCATAGTTACATGATAAAGCAAACACAAGCAAGAGGTGGTGAATTATGTGTAAAAAAAATTGCAAGGTACTTTCAAATTTATAAAGTCCTTCTAAGTAAAATAAGTCTATAAATAGAAGGTCCTATTAACTTTTGAAAAAATTCTGTTAACATTGAAAATGAAAGGATCCTGTTAATTGAAAGGAGCTTGCCAGCACTCAAAAGGAAAGGAGCCTGTTAATTGAAAGGAGCCTCTTAATTGGTAGGAGCCTGCTAGCGTTCAAAAAGAAAGGAGCCTGTTAATCAATAGGAGCTTATTAAGGCTCAAAACGAAAGGAGCATGTTAATCGATAGGAGCTTGTTAAGGCTCAAAACGAAAGGAGCTTATTAATCGATAGGAGCCTGTTAATGTTGAAAAACGCAAGGAGCCTCTTACGATATAAAAACAGAAGGAGCCTATTGTAAAATTGAAGGAGCCTCTTAAAAACACAAAATTATAATGCAAAAATTTAAAAGTTAGGAAGAGAAAAAAATGATAAAGTTGATTTATACTAGTTTGGCTAATAACAAAGCCTACTTTCAGCCCCAAGTATCCAACTTGAGTATTTCACTATAAAATCTAAATAGTAAATTTGACGAGCCTCTCTAAGCTTACAAATACATATTTTTCAAGGTTCTTCAACCTTCCACACTCGTAGTGTTTAACAAACCTCTACAACCTCTCAATAAGAAAAAAATGATTTAACAATCTCTCTCAATAGAGTGATTTCACTTTGTAAGGCATAAGGAGTTTAATATGACTTTCAAGAATATTGATGCTACTAAAGTATCTCGTAAGTCTGTATTTTTGGTAAATGCAGTGGCTCTTCCTTAAGTAGACATTTTCCTAAACTAGCACTTGCTTAATCTACGATATCATTTTTGCTAAAATCTTCGATATTCATACGTAAAGAAAAACATTGTGTCAAGGCTTCTGGAGCTGATTATTCAAATTAGTAAAACCTTCTAGATGTCATGGAACCATTTCTGAATAGGTAAGTTTATAAAGAAGGTTCCTACAAAAAAGGAAGTAATTATCCTATGATTTTATTTCCTTTTAAGAATTATACCATTACCTATATAAGGAAATAAATCCAATTTAAATTTTAAGATATTATAAAGTTATCATTAAAATTGTTAAACATAAACTTTGATCTAACATCACAGTCCAAAACACTTCCCTCTTTTCCATATTCTATAAGAATAAATAATCATGAGAAAAGAGGAATAACTTTCAAAACTATGGCAAGATCTAAACATTAAATGCTTTATTTATGACCATTTAATAGTTCTTCCTTTCAAAAACTGAGTTATCTAAGGGTAAACTTTGATAAGATGTGTTTAAAAATAAGATAGATCTATAGGTACACTCAAACACGATTAATGATCAAAACATTCCATGACTTTGCATATCATTTTAGTTCCCCGCCACTAAGATTCATATGCATAATCATGAATCAAAGTAATTTTAAGGTTGTAATGTGGGTAAAGGTTAAGTTGAGAAGTATTTGGATAATTAAGTTTAAAAGCCATCAAAGCTAGCAAAGTAGGAAAAACACTTAATAGAGTATCAAGTACAAAAATTGACATCCACTCAAACTAGGTAGCATCAACTATAATAAATGCAAAAACTTTGTATAATAACTTAAATTAAATTATTCACACTACAGACTATATGAAACATAAGGAATTAGATGGAATCAATCATAAAAATTGATGATAAACAATATATTGTAATTATAAGGAATGACCCTTCGAACCAACTTCTCCCTTATTTGCATCATAATCAATTCACGCATTTTATACAACTTTAAGAGGAAAAACTAACATGAATTACTTTGCAAATGACTTTCCTCCTTGATAACTCTCTTTTAAATATACTTCTAACAAAAATTGAAAGAAACTACATCAACAATGGAATTCAATGATAAGAGATAAAATCTCATTCAATCATTTATAACCAACCTATATATATACACCCCCTACATTTATGCTCTTGTGCATGCATAAAAATCAACAATAATAAATGCTTCACTAGCTTTAAGGCCTAGTTAATACATTTAGTTAGGTTAAAGGCTTGAAATATGGTTAACACAAAAAGAAAAGGGTAAATAAAGTTTAAAGAGGCTTAACAAAAGGAAAATTCATATTAATGTATAGGCTATTTGACTAATGTAGCTTGCAAAACAAAGAATGCCTATATCATTTTCATATTAATGCATGTGATAGAAATGTGCTTTCGAATATAAAATCAAAGCAAAGTTAGGATGTACATATCATGAAGGTCACACATGAACAAAAGACAATTAGACAGATATGGATGTGTCAATCTGAAAAGACTCAAAATCTCAATGGCTTATGTCTACCTACTAGTCACTACTCTTCTAAAGATAACATACATTGACCAATCATGAAAGTAAAAGTACATTCCCAAGTTACCATGAATTTTTGTAGTTAATTCTACTCTATAATTATGACTATATAGTCCTAGAAGTAATAGAAAAAGAGAAAATGTTTATTTTTTTGTTTAATTTTTTTAACACAAGAGTAAAACACATAAGAAACAAACAAATTTAAAAATTACATTTTCCCTAATGTAATATCAAATGTAAGAAATGAAGCATTCAACAAAAATAACAAATGCGAAAATGTAAAGGAAAAGGAACAAACTTCCTTTAGGTTGCCTCCCAAGCAATGCCTTTGCTTATTGTCGTTGGCTCGAATCTATGTTTTCTTCTTTAAGTGATGCCATTTAGGTCTTCAAGCATCACTACTTCCACATTTTCCATTTGGAAGCCTTTATAGTATAACTTCAGGTGATGACCATTCACTCTAAATGCCTTTTATGATTTTAAACTCTTTATCTCTACTACACCAAATGGAAAGATATAAGAAACCACAAAAGGACCAACTCAACGAGAACAAAACTTACTTAGAAATAATTTGAGATTGGAATGATAGAGAAGCACTTTCGGACCCATAACAAAGCTTTTCCTCAAGATCATCTTGTTATGGAAAGCTTTAGTCTTTTCTTTATATATAATTGCATTCTAATTAGAGTCAATTCACATCTCTTCTAGCTTTTTCCACTGCAACTTTCTATGCACTTTTGTATCATCAAAATTCATATTGCACCAATTTGTAGCCTAGTGCGCTTTATATTACAACTCCACAATAATGTGACACCACTTCCCAAACACTAATCTATATAGGGACATACCGATTGACATTTTATTGGTCGTCCTATAGGCCCACAATGCATCCTCCAGTCTCAAGCTTCATTCCTTCCTGTTAGGATAAACAGTTTTCTCCAAGATTGGCTTGATTTCTCTATTGGATACCTCAGCTTGGCCACTAGTTTGGGGATGGTAAGAGGTGGAAACTTTATGTATAATATGGTGCTTTTTGAGTAATGTTTCCATCACCCTATTGTAAAAGTGTATTCCTCTATTGCTTTTGATGGCTTTTGGTATCCCAAACCTAGAAATGATATCAGACTTGACAAAAACTACAACAATATTAGCATCATTAGTTTTGGTGGATTTAGCTTCCATCCACTTGGAGACATAATCAAATACAAGTAAAATATAATGAAATCTAAAAAATGGAGGAAATGGTCCTATAAAATCAATACCCCAAACATTAAAAATTTCATAGAAAATAATGGGAGTTTATGGCATTTGATTTTTATAGGATAAGTTACCTTATCTTTTGCACCTATCATATGAATTACAAAAGGTATATGCAATCTTAAATAATAAAGGTTAGAAAAAACACTTTTTAAAGCTTTATGAGCAGTCCTTTTTACCTCAAAATGTCATCCACAAGTGTACGAATGGTAAAAGGTTAAGATAGAAGGTGTTTCGCTCTCAAGAACACACCTTCGTATAACTTGATTAGCATAGTGCCTCTATAGATAAGGATTATCCAAAACTTAGTACTTAGCTTCATGATATCTTGATACGATTAAGGTGTCAAATCGGTAAAAAATAGTTATTCATTTGGAAAAACTTCTTTCAAAGGAATATCATCTTCTGTTTTGATCATGTGGCTAAGGTGATCAATAACCACATTTTCTGTCCCCCTTTTTGTCTTTTATTTCCAAATCACACTTTTGAAAGAGGAGAATCCATCTAATTAATCTCGTCGTTGCTTCTTTCTTAGTGAGTAAGTACTTCAAAGTTGTATGATCAAAGTAAACAATAACATTATAATCTAATAAGTATGATCCACATTTTTTCAAATCAAACACAACAGATAAAAGCTACTTTTTAATTATGGAATAATTCAGTTCTGCTAAACTTAAGTCTTTGAAACATAATAGATGACATGTGCAGTCCTAAAATTACTCCTATTGTGTAATCACTTGTATCACATATGATCTCAAATGGAAAGTTCTAATTTGGACGCTGGATTACATTGGGGATGTTAAGAGCTCCTCAAGTTTGTTTAAAGCCTTTTTTGCACTTATTATCGCACTCCAAAGTGACATATTGTTATAATGGCTTGCATAAAGGTGAGGCTATCTTTGAGAAATCTTTGATGAACCTATGGTAAAAACCTGCATGGCTAAGAAAGGAACAAACTTCCCAAACATCTAAGGGGTAAGGTAAGGCAGAAATGAGATCAATTTTAGACTTGTCTATTTCTATACCCCTCAAAGATATAACTGCCCTATAACTATACCTTGATCTACCATAAAATGGTATTTTTCCAATTAAGTACAAGGTTAGTTTGAATACATCTTTTTAAGATAAATACAAGATTCTCTAAGCAATCATCAAAAAAATAACTATAAACACTAAAGTCATCTATGAACACCTCTATGATCTTCTCAATATACTCAAAGAAAATGCTCACTATGCATCTTTGGAAAGTGGCAGGTGCATTGGACAAACCAAATGACATCCTTTGGTAAGCAAATATACCTAATGAACATGTAAAATTTGTCTTCTCTTGTTCTTCTGGTGGAATAAGGATTTAAAGATAACTTGAAAATCCATCTAGAAAATATTAATATTTATATCTAGCCAATTGGTCGCAAGGTTAAGTACGTTAAGTTTTAATACTTATAACCTTGGTAATTTTCGCAACCGCATGAGTCATTCGCGTAGTACCTAAGGTATCGATCCCACAAGGAGGGAAGTCTAGTCCTAAAATCTAAGGTTGTACTAACTACAATAATTCAAAATAAATAAACTAATGCAGAAAATAAATCAATCAAACAATTAATTTCAAGAATTAAATTACAGAAATCTAAATAAGTAACAAATCACGCAACCCAATCCAAAAATCAACCTAGAAATTACCAAGTGAGAGAAATAGGATTTTTAATTTGAAATTAACAAAAATCTAACTGATTATGCAATTATTGAATTTATGGGTCTAGACAATCCTATGGTAGATTACTCTCTCTTGAGTTATAATCTTTAACCCTAATTGATAATCCCTAATTTAAATTATAGACTTGTGATCTCTCGATTCACAATCGACCCAAAACCTAAATTTGTTCTAAAATTGTCTAATAACCTACCGGGAATCTATGCTCGATCTGTCGTTACACGATTCTACTGATTTGATTCAATTCTCTACCTATCAAATTACCTAACTCTTATTAGCCTAATTTTATTATTTTCACTCGACTCACCCTCTCAGTTTATTGCTGAATTACTTTGAACAGATATTGAATCACAATTAAATCAATAAAAACACAATCAACCAAACTTTATTAATCTTAAGGACCAAAAGCTCGAAGGTGAGTTTAAACATGAATCAACACTCGACAACAGTTAATTTCAATAATCATCCTAACTTCATACATCCATAAAATTGAAATAAAAATAGAAATACTGTCGAAACAGATTCGTGGAGGTAGTGACTGTAAGAAACCACCAGTTCCAAGAAGTACGTTACGTCCAGCTTCATCTCCGTGATTCTCTTCCTTCATCTCCTTCCTCAATCTCTAAAAAACTCTCTAGGTTTTTTCAGAATGTGGTTGACGTGAATGCTCTCATTTTAGACTCTCCAAGGCTGCTGGTTCTGTCCCTTTATGATGTATTTATACTTTGGATGCCCTAGGTTTAAGTCAAGGTCGAAACAGTCTAAAACATCTTGCGAAACTCAAGGTCTTGCTTTAGCTCGATGCAGGCTATGATCATGGCCTTGCCTCCCACGATCATGGCCAACACTTAACCGTCATTGTCATGATTGTAACCTAAAGTGCACGATCGTGGCCTGGATCTAAGCTCTCTGTCACGACCGTGCCCAAAGTGCATGATCGTGGCCTAGCTACCATGGCTTGTCCCTCTCTGTCATGATCATGGCCTGTTGTTCTATGATCATGGGTTATGTTTTTGGTTCGAAACTCTTTGCAACTTCTCCGTTCTTTGTTGTTTACCCTAAAACACTAACAAACACATCAAAGTACCTAAAAAATATAACAATTAAGCTAAAAGACTTATACTAACCCATAAAAACACTTGAACACATAAACTAACACAATTAAAACATAAATACACACTAAACACTCAAATTAACATTAAATACTTAACAAATTGAACCTTAAAACATCATACAAATCACAACTATCAACATACCCATACTTAAACGTTTACTTGTCCTTAAGCAAACAAAATAACAAACACATACAACATACATCACACAATGCAATAATGTGGCAATGGCTTTAACTTCATGAAATAAATTTAATCTTAAAACACAATCCTATAAGTTATATCTAATCATTAACATGCAAAATCTATGTCTAGGAGCTTTTAACTAAATATACAATTTAATCGAGATCAAAGTGTTAATTTATTTACCCTTTTCAATTGCGCACACATATTACTAATTCTTTGGTCCTTCAGACTCCATAACTGTTCCTAAGTATATTTTCATGAAAAACCAAGCTTATTACAAGTTCGGTAGGTTTTATTAAGGAAACACACATTTTATTATTATTATTATTAAATATAGACTTAGTTTTTTTACGCGGAGGCAAACATTGGTAATGAATGTCGATCCAATTCTTCAACTAAGTCATGTTTTTATTACACAACATGCTTGAAAAGTCATTATAGCTTTTTGAAATGAAGGCACACATTTGTGATGCGTGTCGATCCGGTTACTCAACTATATCATGTTTTCAACTAGCTACTAGCTCTATTCATAACTCGAAGGCTAACGGAATAGTGATTTATTTAATAAAAACAATTTTTTTCGTTTATTACCTACCTTGTAGTTTAAGCTACTCATTTTCATGAAAAATACTAGTTAAGCTACTTAAGTTAAAAGACCTCAAATTATGAATGAACGAGACAACCTATAGGGTGCTAAATTTACACTAAATCCTAATTAAGCTATATATTTACCCAAAGAATCTTAATTCACTAATTTTTAACTAATGATTATTTACAACCTAATAGACTATGTTCAAAATTAAATAAATTCCACTCCATTTAAGCCATTGACACATTCAAACAGTTCACATGGTGCAACCTAATAACTATCATATAATATGCAAAAATCACATTCAAAAGTAAAACACATAATCCCTCCCTACACTTGAACAACACATTGTCCCCAATGTGAGAAGGGTACACAAACACACCAAGGGGAAATAAACCACAATATACGAAAACAAGAATAAAATACTAACAAAAATAAAAAGAAAAGGGTTAGAACACGAAGCTGTTTATGGTGATAGAGGTGGTGATGGCAATAGCGTTGAGACTAAATCTGTTTGACATCGAGAGTGCTTCCTTATCTTATAAGTGATCTAAGAGAGTAAAAGAATTAGCAATCCAAAATGTTCTAAATCATTCAAAACTTATTTAAGAATTTAAACAAACCTAACTATATAGCAATTTAAATCTAACTACTAAACATGCTAATTTATGGTCATTAGCTTGACCTTTTTCCTTTAAAACTCAGCCAGGATCAATTATGAGCGGTTTGCTTCCACCTTTCTCGCTTAACATCAATTTTGTAGCCTGTGAGTAAGCTACAAATTGTAAAATGATCAGAAAGACAATATTGATAAGGTTGAGAAAACTAATTAATTTCATCAGTGTCCTTCTCATTAATAAACTGTCAATAAAATAGGGAATAATAAAACTCTATGAATCTTCCATCAAATCCAACATTTTGTCCTACACGAAGGTGAGTTGCTCTCTTTCTTCCTTAATCACCTTTGTCTCCTCTGCTTCTTCCGCTTCATGAACAAATACTTTTATAGCGTTTTCAAACTTAATGGCTGTCATCATCTGTTCTTCACCCTCTTGTTCTTAAGAAGATTCGAATACATCAATTATCCTAAATGAGCTACTAACCTTCGGATTCTTAAATACATCGTTCTTGTTGAATGTCTCCTCATCATCATCAATCTAAAGGGTAGGGTTCTTTGTATGGACATCTATCATAAATTTTCAAAGTTTAAACATAGTGTACTAAAATCTGGTAGATAGCGTGAGGGGTTTCCATCCTTTCCTTCATCCTTTTTCTTGAGTTCTTGGTCTTCTCAAAGTTTGGGTTTAGCTTGATTTCTCATTAGTTCTTCTAGCTCTACTCCATTCCTAAGTGTAATAGCCTGACATGACTCTATTGAATTTACATTCTTGCTGCGTAAACAGTTTTCCACACTTTGCTTACAAAATTCCCTAGAAAGCTGACCTATAGAAGAGGAATGATCTTCTGTTACTTGTTCAAACTTCTTTTCCAATCACTTCTGGTTCTTTTCCATATCCGTGAGCTTATCTATGATTTTGTCCAGCTTAGAATCCCATGAACTGGATTCATCATATTGAAAATCAACTAGGTCTTGATGTCCTAAATGATTCCTTACATTGTTGGACCAATAGAATTCAGGGTGGTTCTGCCACCCCAAAGTGTATAGGTTCATATAAGGATCATGATTTCCCTAACCAAATTGGGACTCATTGAATTCTGTAATAGTCCTTTGTTCCCTATAATATACATCCTCCATGATCATTCTTTTTATCTCTTCTTAGCATTTAACTCTTCAAATGTCTCATTCTCACTCTAAGATGTCACGATGTGTCTCTACTTTATGCTCAAAACTCTTTCAATTTTTTAAACAAATGAACGTGAATACCTTAAACTATAGAACTAAATTATCGCCTCCCCCGCAACGACACCAAAAATATGATCGCAAGGTTACATACGCTAAGTTTTAATATTTATAACATTGGTGATTTTTGCAAGCGCACCGGTCATTGGCGTAGTACCTTATGTATCAATCCCATGAGGAGGGAAGTCTAGTCCTAAAATCTAAGGTTGTACTAACTGCAATAATTCAAAATAAATAAACTAATGCAGAAAATAAATTAATCAAAAAATTAATTTCAAGAATTAAATTATAGAAATCTAAACAAGTAACAAATCACACAACCCAATCCAAAAATCAACCTAGAAATTACCAAGTGAGAGAAAGGAGATTTTAATCCGAAATTAACAAAAATTTAACTGATTATGCAATTATCGAATTAATGGGTCTAAACGATCCTAGGGTAGATTACTCTCTCTTGAGTTATAATCCTTAACCCTAATTGATAATCCCTAATTTAAATTATAGAATTGTGATCTCTCGATTCACAATTGACCCAAAACCTAAATTAGTTCTAAAATTGTCTAATAACCTACCAAGAATCTATGCTCGATCTCTCGTTACACGATTCTATCGATTTGATTCAATTCTCTACCTATCAAATCACCTAACTCTCGTTAGCCTAATTTTATTATTTTCACTCTACTCACCCTCTCATTTTATTGTCGAATTATTACGATAAGATATTGAATCACAATTAAATCAATAAAAAAAATCAACCAAATTTTATTAATCTCAAGGACTAAAAACTCGAAGGTGAGTTTAGATATGAACCAACACTCGACAGCAGTAATTTCAATAGTCATCCCAATTTCATACATCCATAAAATTGATATAAAAATAGAAATACTGTCAGAATAGATTTGTGAAGGTAGCGACTACAGGAAACCACCTATTCCGAGAAGTACATTGCGTCCAGCTTCGTCTCCCTGACTCTCTTCCTTCGTCTCCTTCCTCAATCTCTCGATAACTCTGTAGGTTTTTTCAAAATGTAACTGATGTGAATGCTCTCTTTTTAGACTCTTCAAGGCTACTGGTTCTGTCCTTTATGATGTATTTATACTTTTGAAGCCCTAGGTTTAAGTCAGGGTCAAAACGGTACGAAACATCTTGCGAAACTTAAGTTTCTGCTTCAGCCCGATGCAGGCCACGATCGTGGTCCTGCATCCCACGATCGTGACCAATGCTTAACCCTCTCTATCATGATCGTGGCCTAGATCTAAGCTCTCTATCACAACCATGCCCAAAGTGCACAATCGTGGCCTGGCTGCCTTGGCTCATCCCTTTCTGTCACGATTGTGGCCTGTTGTGCCACAATTATGGGCTATATTTTTAGCCCAAAACTCTTCGCAACTTCTCCGTTCTTCATCGTTTACCCTGAAACACTAGCAAACACATCAAGGTACCTAAAAAATATAACAATTAAACTCAAAGACTCATACTAAGCCATAAAAACACTTGAAAACTTAAACTAACACAATTAACACATAAATACACACTAAACACTCAAATTAACATTAAATACTTAACAAATTGAACCCTAAAACATCATACAAATCACAACTATCACCAATCTTTCAAGCATTTGATTAATAAATGTAAGTGGAAATGGTCTTTATGAGTTGCAACATTTAATTTTCTATAATCAGTGTATACTTGCCACTTGGTCCATATACGGGTGGGAACCAATTCATCTTCTTGATTAGCCAACATCGTGATTCCAAATTTCTTTAGAGCTACCTATACTAGACTTACCCACTTACTTTCAGAGATAGAATAAATGAGTTCGATATTGAGAAGCTTCAATACTTCCTTCTTCACTACTTCCATTATTAGAGGATTTAGCTTACGGTGTGCTAGCCTAGTAGATTTTCCATCCTCCTTCATCAAAATGTGATGCATGTATATAAAAGAGCTTATTTCTTGAATATCTACAATTGTCCATCTAATGACCTTCTTATGCTTTCTTAGCACACAAACTAGTTTGTCTTTTTGATCAAAAGTCAAAACTGTAAAAATAATGATTGGAAGGGTCAGATTATCTCCCAAATATGTATACTTTAAGTGGGCAGGTAATGGTTTCAACTTCACATCAAGTACTTGTACATTAGAAGCTAATAGCCTCTTGTAAGATTCAGATAACTGTATGAAAGCATGTTCATACCTTATGGGAGAGGTTTCCAAGGAATTTAAGGTAGTTTCCATCTCAATCAGCTGCTCTCCTAACTCAAAATCATTAGGGGCTTCTAACTCTAGATGCGCGATCAAAAATGCTTCTAATTGATCTTTGAAACTTAATTTAAATATTTCCTACACTAAGGGATCAATCACATTAATAGAGAAAATAGAATGATCATCTCGAGGATGTTTCATTGCGACAAAAATATTAAAATGAATTACTACCCCATCAAATTTTATTATGAGGGTGCCCTCACAAACATATATCTTAGTTTAGGTCGTGTTAGGAAACGATCTCCTTATTAAGATAGGTATGAGATTATATGAGGTTTCATCATTCATATCCATAACATAAAAATCTACAGGAAGCACTAACTTATTCACCTGTACTAAAACATCCTCAACTACTCCATTAGGTTAAGCATTAGTATGATCAACTAACTATATGATAACATTACTCTCTTTTAAAAGGCCCAAGATTGAGAAAACATACATAGTGCGAGGCATAACATTGATTGATGCTCCTAAATCTATCATAACTATCTTAGTCATAGTGCTACCAATCTTATAGGGAATGGTAATCATACTTAGACCCCTACATTTTGGAGGTATCTTCTTTTTGAATTCCATAAAAATGTTCTCACCCATCATGACCTTCTCATCACCTCTTATCTTTCTCTTATTGGTATATAATTCCTTAAGGAGTTTTACATACCTAGTCACTTGTTTGATTGCACCAGATAAAGGTATATTTACTTGTATCCCGCAAAAGATCTCTAATATCTCCTTATCCTTTTCTTTCTTGTTCAATTTTGGGAACTTGCTAGGGAAAGGTGGAAGGTTAGTCTTAACCATATTGGGACATCTTGAAGCAATCTCTATTGTGTTACTTTATCCCGCATGTTCTTATGATGATTGTCTTTGATGTTGGAAAGTATTTTTCAAAAAACAATTACTTTATTTCAATCCATATGCTAATGATCCTAATAGACAAATAAAAAAGTCCATCCTTTACTGTATCCTTCAATCAAAATAGCAGCATCGTTAACATGAACTCAGTTAGACCACATCAAGCTCCTTGAGATGCTTGTGTATGTCTTCACCTACAAGTACATAAAAGTTAGCAAAAGATGGATTAAGGTAGACTTAAGTTCAAAAGTGACATGTTCAGCAAAATTAGGAAAAATGATGCATAATGGTCTTTGAGTTAAGTCTAGTGTAGCAACTCTCTTAAAGTTCTCAGATTGGCCATTGTTTCTTTAAATTCAAGTTTTTGTTGTATTCTTCGAGTTGTTCTAGTTCCCTCGCAACCTTCATATTGTACCTTCGACCTTCGGATCAAATTATACAGGTTCTTGATGAGGAGATCTCGTTATTACCATACATAAACATAACAAACATGAAAAGATTAAGAAATAACTGTAAAAATTGATTATAAGCAAATATATATATAAAACACCAATTGAAATCAAAAGCAAAAACTTAAGCACTTCATTCCCTAGTAATGACACCATAATTCTTAATGCAAATCAGAAAAACTAAAAAATAAAAACCTAACTCTGCATAATAAATTTCAAGTAGTGGTGAGTAGGGATCATATCCACAAAGAGGGTATTTGTAGCTTTTATAATGAATGAATTGGTGTCTGAGATATAAAGGGGATTAGAATAAGAAAATAAACTTAAACTAATTAAAACATATCAAATCAAACAATAAAAAAATGATAAGATTGACAAATGGGTTTAGAATCTAGTTCTTAGTTCAATCTCAGCCTACACACAAATGAGCAAACTTAATCGTCGTATTGTTTTCATACTTCTCTTAGAAAATATTAATAATAGGTTAACAATAAAATTTGATAACCTCAGTTTTCCCTTAACTTGTATCTAATCAAAATAAGCTCTTTACTTAGACCTAGCTATCAAACAACCTAGAATAAGCTCTCTAGATTTAGTATTGTTATGTAAATTTTATATCTAATAAAACTCCTAATACACGCAAGTATATGGATCACAAATTGTAATATTGAAAGGCATCAATCTTATGAGGAACTAGATAAAACAAACTGAACCTAACTTTGCCTAAGGTAATAAAATATGATATGAGTGAAAATAATAATAGAAATTAAATCAATTAAATAAAATCGAGCAAATAACAAATAATAAGTGAGTTGTAAATTTAATGTAAGGTTAATCAAGGATGAATGCTTAGGATTTCTTCTTTCATTATTTTGATCCCTCAACTCTAATTGATCCATTTATGTGTCGATCCTAGATTTCCTAATGGACTGATTACTCTCATCTTTCATTATTTTGTTCCCTCAACTCTAATTGATCCAATTATGTGTCGATCCTAGATTTCCTAAGGGATTGATTACTCTCTCTCAAGACCTAACCAATTAACCCTAATTGAATATGAAAAATCCAAATTTGGTAACCTCTCAATTTATCATTAAAGTATGAAATCCACAATTATCACAACACCAAAATTTTGAATTGAATTAATAATAATCAAGTTCATAAAATAAATTTGGAATAAAAACTAATATGGAAATTAGGACCTCATGAATGTAATAAACATATGAGAATTCAAGTTACACATCAAGTTTGATGAAAATAGTGAAAGGAAAGAAAGAAAAGCTCAGTTTGAAGCTTGATTTAGAAATTTAGAATTCTGGATGTTCTTCTTGATCTCCCTTCTTTGATCCACTTTCGTAAGATGGTGGCTACTTTTTTTAGGCTTCTTTTCATTTTTAATATGTTTCTTAGGGTTTTAGGGGTGTAACTAGGGTTTTCCCCCATTTATTGGTTCCAAAAATGCCCACAAATCTTAAAATAAATGGAAAAGTCGCATCTGGGAAGCCTTTATTGTTATGGTAGTGCTCTAAAGGCAATAACCTTTAACACTTTTGTACAAACTTTATTTTGATTAATAAAACAAAAGGCATTTTTTATTGATTTGATATCCGTTTATATATGAATTGATATTAATCTTAAATCAAATTAATAAAGTGCAAGATACAAAACATAGCATGAAGGAAATCATGATGAGATCATGATAACGAGATTCCTATCATGTGCAATTATATTAGTATCTAATTAATCCCTAGTCATAGGATTAATAAAACAGGACATTATTAATCTAGACAGACTAGCACATGTTATACTCCCTGATTTGATCAAGCAGTGTGTTGGATCGGAACAAGAAAGTATGCTATATTTGGAGAAACGGTAGATTTCAAAACTTTTATGAAATCATTTTTCAGCGGAAGCAACAAATCCAAATCATCATGCCAATCCATACATGATATGGTATAAGGATAATAAAAACATAAACAAGATG
>JANQAP020794614.1:0-12323 GCA_026874005.2 Erythroxylum coriaceum | reverse complement strand
AATTTTGCCAATAAACCCTTTTGTACATCAACTTTTCCAATTAAGCTTTCTAAGTGTCCAATAAGTCTATAAATCATCTCTAACCACCTCTAAGACATTAGAACACATTTAATTCAACCACCATAGTCATTCCCATCCAATGGACTCGGTTTTACACACTTAGAAGCTTATATGTCAAAAATCACCAAGATTTCGCATACCGATGAACTCTAAGTTCATGTAAGGGCATATAACATCATATATCATTGGCATAGATACTGAAAGGATTCAAATACATTTTTGAACTCCTATATAATCATGTATATATCAATATAAAGTAGTATCTCTAAGTACAGATCAATACAAAAAAAAGGCTCAAAGACTCCAGCGTTACAAACTAGGACTTTTAATAGTTAATGGTATTTAAGTAATTATGGTGGTTAGGTTAAGGAAGGATTTTTTTATAATTATGAATAAAGTGGGAAAAGGAATAATGTTGGATTATTAAATGTAACTGAGTTGATGATTTTTCTTAAATTAGTGTAATAGAAATTTTGTAATGTCTAGGTCCGAAGGGTGAATTAAAGAGTAGATTGGACTTACCAATTAGTTGAGTCCAAAATTTAGGTAAGGATAACCATAGACTATACTCTTAAAATAGTATTTTTGTTATTAATAAATTATTTTATAGCAAATCATATTTTGAATTAGTTATTAATTAAATTAATGATTAATAGTTACATATATGGATTTCTAAAATATATGAATTATCTTTATTTATTTCCCAAATAATTAATAAAGTACAAGGTGTTTTGCGTTTATAATTCGTTACATATTATGGGGTGTATCACTTGATAAGTTAGCAAAAAATGTATTAATTAAATAGAGACTGGCTAATAATACATTGTGAATAAATGGTGTAAATTATGAATTTGTGGCCTATTTAGGATAGGCTACATTCGATGGTTATAGATTGATAGGTTGTTTAAATATGAGCAAGCAATGGCTAGATATCTATCCATATAGCAGGTACTGAGGCATCTTTAGTCCTAAGGATATCCTATATTAATGGCTAGGTAATAGAGTGGTACTGAGATATCCTTACTATTGGGGATATATAATGTTGATGACTAGGTATTAGAGTGGCATCAAGGTACCAAATTAGATTGAGAAATTGAGGTATCCTATGTTGATATTTAAACATCTAATTACATTTCCACTTAGTGGGAGATTATGATGAATAGAGATGAGCCAGTAAACCATTGAATGTAAGCCTACTATATTGGGGGGGGGGGAGCGGGGGGAGGTAGGTAAATTTAGTTAATTATGGGATAAAACATAAATGGTTGTAATAAAATATTATTAATCTTAATCATTGCTTTGATAAATTTTTGGGTGTTTGTTAATTATTCGAACAGGTTGAGTAGTGCTGTGTAATTTAATATTATATGTATATTTTAATCACTTAACTAATTTTTATATTTTTTTATTAAGTTATTTAATTTTAAGGGCACAGTCAGTTGCCCTTATTAAGTAGGCAGCATACCCCTTGCCGCTATTATTTTAGGAGATAGAGAGATTACCGATAACCCCAGTGCATATGATTAACATAGTAGAGTTTAGGTGGAGCCAGAAGATTAAATTGAGTAAAGTTATTTTATTATATATTTTTTAATGTGATAGTTTAGGTAGTGTGTTTGTATAAAATACATTTATTACTGAGGAACATTTTTGTTTTAAACTAATAAGGATTTCGATAATTAATGTTATGATTTGGGAATAATTTGGGTGATTGTGGATTAATAGTGTTTTAAGCATCACAATAATAATAGCACATGATACTAGTAAATTGGCTATTACTTAAGAAACTATAGAAGAACAGTTGATACATTTACATATCAAAGTGAAACATACGAATGCAAGCTTTTATTTCACTTTTAATCTTACTTTCCAAATAATTCCACTATGGAACAAATTTATAGAGATTAGAAACACAATGAATGAGCCATGGATGATTATTAGAAACTTTAACAGCCTAATTCATTCATCTAAAGATAAAGGAAATACGAGTCTAAGGTGTTATACATAAGGTTTATGGAAATGAGTGAGCCATATTCAAGTGAATGATTTAAGGATAAGAGGGTCACTTTTACACCTAGAATGATAAGTAGAAACAAAGTTAGTCTTTGAGGAAAAAAATAAAATAAGGCCTTTGTTAATGCTTAGTGGATGATTGTCGTTTTAGAGAGCAAAACAACTTATAACAATCCCATTCTTTTAGATCACACTCATTTTCTTATATAGAATATATTCAACAAATAAAAGAGAAATATTTATTTCAAATTTAATAAATTCTTAATGAATTTGGAAGGGTTTGAGGAAGCTTTTCTCAAGGGACTTAACACTAACATCCATAGCACAAGGTTTTCATTTGTATAAGAATGTTGGAGCAGTTTAAGTATTAACTAAAAATCCTCAAAAAGAAGAAGTAAAATGACACTCAACTAACTGTGAAAGATGTTAAGGAGAATTTGGAGAGGATTTAAAGTTCCCTTTATGTTTCATTTAATGAAGTAGCACTTTAAGAAGAGGAAAAATCCACTTGCTCCTTTACAACCAAGCCACAAATGATAACTTCTCACTATTAAATAAGAATCAAGAATTATATAGTTAAAAGAGGGTTAACAACTCGATTTTTTCCATAAATTAGCATTAGCAAGGAAATATAGAAAAAATTATCACTTTGAGATATTAAAGTGACATGATGTTATCTTCTAAAGATGATATTCTCTTTAGAGGTTCAGTCCTTTTTTCTAGCTTTATTGGGTCTCCATCAAATGATGTATTTTCTATAAACTTCGAAAATCAATTATAAAATTCTTTCTCAACAAGTTAAGTATTTGGTCAAACAATTCAATGCTAATGATGTGGAAGCTACATGTTTACTTCAAACCTTAATAAGGCATTAGGACCTAATAACTTTAATGCTTAGTTTTTCTATAAATTATGATAATACACAATAACATTAATAAAGATAATGTTAGAATTCTTTAACCAAAGGAGAATGTGGTGGGAAATGAATAAGATATTTATTTCCTTATTTACAAGGTAAAATCACCTAGCTCTATGAATGAATATTCTATTGTAATACCACCTACAAAGTCATTTCCAAGCATGATAGATTTAAAACTATTCTTAATCATTTGGCTAATCCTTTATAAGGAGCTTTTATAAAAGGCAGTTCAATAAGAGATAACATGTTGTTAGTTCAAAAACTCTTTAAGAATTATAATAGGAAACTTGTAAGAAAAAATTATGCTATTAAAGTGGACTTCCAAAAGGCATTTAATTCACTTAATTAAAGCTTTGTACTAAACATTGTGTAAGTTTTTGGTTTCCCCTCTATTTTCACAAATTAGGTAGCTTAATGATTCACCACTATCTCCTTTGGAATCTTGGTCAATGGAGAGAACACTAAACTCATCATGGGAGAAAAAGATTTTAGGTAAGAGGACCCTTTTAGGGAGCTAGAGATTTTAGGAAAGTGAACCCACTTCTCTTTACTTATTTACCTTGAGTATGGAAGTCTTTCTCAGGATTATTAAAAATGTGATTGGCCTAAAAAATAACTTCAAATTTCACTCCAAATGAAATAAAAAGCGTCTAATAATTCTATCCTTTGCATATGATCTAATCCTTTTCTTTAAAGCTAATCCTAACTCATTAAGTTCCTTTATGATAACTCTAAATGCATTCAAAGTTTTTTCAATATTCTCCATCAACAAAGGAAAGAGCTAGTTTTTCATTTCCTTTAGAGATAGTGTAACTACCAGTTAGTTAGAATGCATTACAGGTTTGAGAGTTTCAAACGCTTTCTTACATGTCTTGGCATTCCAAATTCTATTAAGAGACCAACATTTAATAAATTCAAACCTATCATTTATATAATTAACTTAACAATCACAAGTTGGTGTAATAAGAGTCTTTTTATAGTAAGGACATTTCAATTAGTGAATTTTATGCTAAATAGTATCCATATGTTCTGGTCCTTAAATATTTGGCTCCCTAAGAGCATTGGTAAGAATATTAAATAACTCCTGAGGAGATTTATTTGTTCTGGTAATACCATAACCAACTTTTTGGCAAAAGTTAAATGGAACTATATATATTTACCTAAGGATGGAGGACTTGAGATCTTGCCTATAAAAACCACTAATAAATGGAGGATTTGAGATCTTGCCTATAAAAAGTACTAACTAGGTGCAAATTATTGAGAGAATTTGGAGAATTCTTGATGATAAAAGCTCTCTTTGGATAAAGTGGATATATGCATCCTATACAAGACTAGAACTTTTAGTATCTAAATTTAAATAATAATACATCATGGACAATGTTCATATCCTTAAGCTCAGAGGGAGGAATAAGTTAGAGATCTCTTATAAGGTAAGTGATAGAACAGCTACATCTTTTTGGCATGATAATTAGTCAATAATAGACCCTCTAAGTATAGTTAAGGAGCTTTATTCTTTTTTAAGTGTGATAGCTAATAATGCCATAGTTAAAGAAGGTTTACCTATAAATATATTATATCTCTCCAACTTTTTGCTCCCTCTAAACTTGAACTATCAGTTAATTATAGTAAAACATTATCAAATGGAAAAGCAATCATTTAGGGACTTTCACTAATAAGTCTTGCAGGAATTTTTAAGAATTTATATACCTAAAATCTTATGGTATAGATTGTTTTGGTTCTATCAAGCATGTCCTATGGCTTCCTTTATGTTATGGATGGCTACCAAAGGGAGTCTGCACACTTTAGACAAGATTAAGAGATTTATGTACTTAGATGAAACTAATGTGCTTTGTAACTAGAACATCTTTTTTCTGAATGCATTTTCTCTTTGAAAATTTGGAGTATAATCCTGTAGCTATGCAATAGGATTGCTCTCACAATCAGTTGGCAAGAATTCACTAATTGGTGTAATTGAAATTAGAGGTGCAAAGAGGTAAGATTGGCTGATCTTCTAGCTAGCATTTAGTAGCACTATTTATATGCTATAGATGGAAAGGAATAAAAAAATCCTTCACAAGACATTTTCATAGGGACAAAGCATCCTTAATTCAATCTTTTAATTAATTAGACTATTATCTCATCAATTACATCTAGTTTATGGTCAAGCACTAGAAGCAAATTGGAAACTACTCTTTAAAAGTTAGTTCACCTTAGAGATAAGATATTTAGATGGTTCATGAAAGTTCAAGGCATTTTTTGACTCACTAATATGTAGATTAAGATGAATTTAATTTATAGCTCACTAATAGATAATAATGTTCATTAAGATGTATAGAAAGGTGGTTGACCTTCAACAAGCTCTCTACATCAGGATTCATTCTTGATGCTTGCTCTAAATGTTCCCTTCTTGTTGCTTATTATTTGTTTCCTCCTTAATAGTAAGTATTTTTTGCACCTTTGTCTATTACTAATGTTTTTCTCAATAATTTTGGCTATTTCATTTTCTTTTTACCAAACTCTTAAGTTTGTTTTAATATATTGGTTATTTTTTAAAAAATATATGAAAAAATGAAGTTAAAGACTTTTGTTAGATACCGAGGCAAACAGAGTGTTTTATGATGCAAGATTTTTAATGTAAAGAAAAAGGCTCTTAAGTCAAACTCATGGAATACTAATTTTTAAAACTCATTGTATAAGGGAATCCCACTAATTGTAGTAAAGGTTGCCTGAGTTCATACATTGTACTTACTCCTGTATTATATTCCTATTGAAATTTATAATATTTCTTTAAGGCAAATATGTTATGTGTTATTTCTTTTACTATTTATTAATGTGAGAAAGATCATTCTTATAAATTTATTATTCTAGTTTGGAACAAGTTGATATGATATTTTGTTAGGTTTAATATAAATGAAAAACTTTGAACATAAAATTTTAGTAAATTTAGAATTTTATGTCAAATAAACTATAATTTAGTATTTTAAAATAATTATCAAAATACTCAACATAATAATTTAAATGAAATGGTTAGTGTAATTAACATTAAGACTCGATCAAGTAGCCTTAGTTGGTGGTCATTTGTAACTATTAGTTGTTACCTTAGCATGTTCTAATAAATGTAATAGTAATAAGGATAATTATGAAATTTCATAATAAAATGGTAAATAAGTAAATTTGTATTTATAAAACTTTAAAATACCTTATATCACATCTCCATTATCTTCGTCGTCTTCATCTTCCATTTCTCTCTAAGAGAATCTTAACATATAGAACCCAAATCTCTATCTCCTTACATACTTTTCAGAATTTTGTACGACAAGTAAACAATGTATGATGTTTCCTTTTCCTCTCTTTATATGGTATCAAACATGAATACATTAACATATTATTAATTGTGAGAAAAAGAAGTTTTAAGTTATTGATGTCCATTTTTCCAATAATAGATAATCTTAATAAAAAAACAAACTATCCTAAATAAGCACCATTTTGCCACTAATAGGCAATACTGACACCTTAACCATATCAGCTCACGTAAGATCTACTTAACCACAAATTTATGATTGAGTTATGTGTAGTTTACTTTAATAAGTGAACTTACAACTTTTAACATATATTGGTATGTTAGGGTTAGCAAACCCCTTTACAGGTGTCTCAAGCTTAACCTAATACCCAATCGGGCCTGGCTCATACTGTTTGAGCTAGAGTTTGGATGGATTTTAAATAGCCTAAACTTCACTTAAACTTAAAATGCTTAACTCCTAACCTGACTAGATCCAACCTAACCCGAACCTTCTTTGATATGCCCTTATCGTCGCTAATAGTACTCCTCTCCATCACCAAAGATCTAAACATTCCACCTTAAATACCAATAATTTTTAACAAAATCATCCAATATAATTATAATTGCTATTTGTCAGCATTGAAAGAGCCTGATGGCAAGTAGAATCACAGTGACTTATAGAACAAATGAGGGACAAAGTGAATTAGAGAAGGAAGAAAGTGAACCAATAAAAAGAGAACAAATATAAAGGAATAAAACATGGAATAGGTAATGAAGAGATGAACTAAGAGGGAGAAAATAAACTAGAAGAAAAGATAGAAGAGTGGAGGAAGAAATAAAGAAGTAGAAGGAAATTAAAGACCATGTTTTTATATATAATCAAGCTTCAAGTCAGGATGTGCTTGGGCAATATGGGGCCCTTTTACCATCTATATATGTATTATACTATCTAGTAGTATAGTTGATGGTGGTTGTGATATATTGTAAGGATTATGTTATGGATTATTGATTAACAATCAATATAAGAATTATGTTATGGTATTTTTATTTTTTTTGTCCTACAAGTTAAGTTTCCACAAATATGAGTTTATTAATAAGGAAAAATAAGTTTTGAAAATTCTATAATGTTGTCATTGATATCTATTAATGTAATTTTACTAATAAAATATTCTAAGCAACAAATTAAAAAACCTTAAGTCTAATGTTTAAATACCACATCTTTAGATTTCAAAAATCACAAAGCTTCCTTAAAAAGAATACCACCGTTATGCAAAGAAATTCATTTAAAGAAAATGTAGAAAGATATCATGACTTAAGACCTTATATATTAGTGACACCCTAACTTTAATATGGGAATATCCTACCAAAAATTAGCATAAGCAATACCATGCCTCCTTACATACCATACTACACATATGTATAAAAAATGCCATAAATCATTTAAATACGTAAAATTTTTAGTTTTATATAAGAATGCAATGGCTGAGTACAAATAATTCTATGGCTCAATAGAAACTATATGCATATAATACTAACCATATGTACTAGAAAATATTATCAATTATTAAATATAAGTACCACCTATACTTTAAAATGAGCATACCATAAATGAGTACAAAGAATACCCTATCTCAATACAAACCATACAGGTACTCTATATATCCAATACTATGCATGTTTATAAAAATACCATCATTCATTGTAGATAAGTAACACATATAGTTTAAAATGTGAATACAATGATTTAGTTGAAATAATTACATACCTCAATTCAAGCTATACTAGGAGTTAGTATATTTAATACCACCCTTATATACAAAAATTATCATTACAAACAATATCAAGCATCAATACATACCATACTATGACTATACATATTCCACGCCATATATAATTACAAAAAATACCATCATTTATTACATATATGTAACACCCCACTTTATTGGAATGCAATGACTAAGTGCTAAAAGTATCATGCCTCAATATAAAATATATCATAACTTGGTACATTTAATACTACTGTTGTGTATAAAACTTACTATGATGCATTTAAATGAGACCTTGAATAAAAAATTACAATATCATGACTGAGTACAAATAGTACCCATTATAAATCCACACTATATTATAACTATATACATTTTATACCATATTTATCTACTAAAAATATTACCATTAATAACAAATATAAATAACACCTACACCTGAATAAAATGACTGAGTGTAGAGAATATTATATTATAATAAAAATTATACCAAAAATTAGTATATATTGTACAAATTCTATATAAAAAAATTACCATGACATTAAAACTAAGTAACAAATTTAGTAAAAAATTGGGAACATAACAAATGAATACAAATAATACCAGACATTAATACACAATATTGTATGACTATTTACATCACATATTATGCACATTTACAAAAAGTACCATTTATTACAAATAAGTAACAACTATATTAATCTAAAGGTGAACTATGATGGATACAAATTATTACACACTCGAGTATTTAAGATTTTGTTGGAAAAGGGTAACTATATTAGTCAATTGTGTTTTTTTAGAATTTTTGAAAGGACAATATGAAGGACACACTTTTCTATATGTCTATGTACCAAACCATTTACATTTACATTTATATTTTTATTAAATATAGTTAACAATATGTTCGTGTACTCAACCATATGTATGTTAGAATTATTAAAGGATAATATGAGGAAACAAAATTGCTATATACCCATATGCCAAAATATGTTAATTTAAGATTTTATTGGAAATGATTAATTAAAAGATCATGTAGTCAATCAAATTTTTATTTTAATTATTATAGGGATAATGTAAAAGACATAAATTTATATACACTTTATATACCAAAGCATGTCTATAAAATTTTTATTGGATATAACTAAATACGTTATCATGTGGTCAACCATGTTCATGTTACAATTTTGAAGGTGAACTAATAAGGAAATGAATTGTTACATGACCTGTATGCCATACTTTGTCCATTATCACAATCACTTTTTTAGGGTAATAAAGTAATTTTCTTTATTCAAAGCTTCTTTGAGAAGTTGCGAATAACTCCTCCCACCCAACAGTATGTAGCATATTCTTCTTTCATTTCATATTGTTGAGTAAAAATCAAGATCAAATAACTCAAATATTTCTTAATTCTTTAAACCCATTGCATTTTAGATGCCTCTACAGTGAACAAATGAGAAATAGATATATTAAGCAGATAATTTCTCTCCTATCATCCTCTTTGTCTATATAAAGCTTATATATTTATATTTTATATCTACTAGATATATTCATGGTTTCTAAGGTGTTGAGTATGTTAAAAATGACAAAGTTAGTGAGCTATGGAGTAGGGGACAATATGGTGTTGTTAGTTTATATTTTCATGGTATTAGGTAAGAATCCATAGCTTTTAGTCAAATGGTAATGATTTATTAACATATATGCTTTAGTTTTCTTGGATGTTATGTCTATTTATGATATTTGTTTTAGTTTGGTTGATATTTTTGTTTTTATTATCAAGTATCATATAATAAGAAGAAAGCTATAACTAAAGCACTATCTTCTCTACAAGAAGGAAAGAAGAAGGTCATAAAGGAGAAAATGAAGATCATTATAGTATCAACATATATGTTTTAGATATTATAGTAAATGTTGATGATTACGAGTAGTTGGATAGGGACATTTCATTTTGAGCGCTCCTTGCAATCATGCTCTCAAGTTTTGCCAAGCAATAGAGGTTAAACGGGTTACACCTCGTATGGCTAAATATATGCTTATGTTCATGATAAGCTATTCATCCTACTAATAACTATATATTTTATATATTTTAAGGATTAAATTACATAATATGTGGCACTTTTATAGCATATTTTATATAGATTATGTGATGTTTTCTTATATTTATTTCATTATTTTAAGGGTGATGATTTTGAGATGATAGCTTAGATTTAAATGCAACTTTCTCCATTGTTATGCAACTAAGGAGATTTAGATTCACTTGAAAGAAAAAAAAAAGATGGATATGAGAGGTCAAATCTAGCTTAAAGATGTTAAAAAATAGAGATGGTAGAAGAGGGTATAATAAACATCAAACATGCTAAAGAAATAGGCATCTATATTTCACGAGGTTTAAATAAGTAAGAAATAGAATAAGAATAGTGCTAGTTCAAGGCAATGTGTAATAAGAATTTGATACCAAGTTAGAACTGGCACTATTTTTATTCTATTTATTACTTATCTTGTAATGAATAGAAGTTTTAGAATAAGATCGAGGCAGGTGTTATTGCTAGTCTAATGTTGATTCTCATACACACTTTTTAAGGACATATTAAATCACAAATTCAAGAATTTTAGGAATCTATTTTTGTAATTGTAACTATAAATATTATCATTAGGGTTCATTTCAGGAGACTTTAGAGGTTGGTAATAACCTCTTCTGTCACTAAGCTTTTAGTTTTACAATTTTTTTCTTATCAAAGAAGGATTTGGAATAAGATTGGAGGAGACGATGACAACTCTTTTAGTCCTTTCTTTCTTTTCTTTTTTTTATATTAGCATTGGCGTATTTTAGTTTTATTTTCATTGTTTATAGTAGTTAAAACCTTAGTTAGGGTTAGTGATGTAGTTTGGGATGGACCTTTTGATCATTTAATGCATAATTTAACTATTGATTCAGTTTAATTTATTCTATTTGTTCTTAATTATTGAGTTTATGATTGATCATTATAGATTCATACTTAAGGATTATATAAAAGACTAAGATATGAAGTATGATCCATGCATTAGGAGAATAAATAACTTAGATCTAGAGAACAAAATTATCCTAGACTATTATGAAAATGAAAAGAATAACTAGGCTTAGTGTAACACCCCACTACCATAAATTACATATCGGAACACCCTGTGGACATTCTAGTATATAATCTATAATAATGGCATGTTAGAGCAAACACATATCCTAATTAATCATGGCATCAACTATTATACAGAAAAGTCACCAAGTTTTAAAACCAACTACATCCCTCATTTCATTTCATAAAAAAACTAAACCTACAATTTAGCTTTACAAAACCATCCGAATATATATACAATGTCAAATCCCTATACATAACACACTATTTGACAGAGGAATTGCACATAAACTACTAACTAATCCTTCAGTCTCAACTGAGCGACCTTTGAACCATTTCTTGACAAAAGTACAAGAATTAGTCTTCTCGTAGAGTCTGTATGTCTCTAATGTCCTCTCTCGGACCTGAAATATCAACGTTACAATTTTGGTGATTTTTGTGAACTCAATGATGTAACCATCCTCGATGGTTCACCCAATTCATACCACATATCAAATCATATAAGAACATAATTCACAATTTTCCATTTAGCAATTTACACCACATATCATATAATGCACATATCCCAATCTCATTTAAGTATATATTCATATTACAATTCAATAAGTAAATTACACTTAATAAGTGTGTATGTAATGTTCATGTGACCCACTTTTAATTATTACATTGTTATGACTAAATGCCTAAACTGTCCTGTATCCGTTGTGAATATCGGGCCCATTGATACTGTCCCTTACCCGTTGCAGATACAGGGCTCCTTGTATATATCGAGCCTTTGGCTCTATTCCATAGTTCAGAGCTTTAAGCTCATTTTCGGTGGCTACTCATATCATAACTATCATTATCTGATCATGCATTCATGTATGAAATGCATCTCATTCATATTCATTCAATTATATTTTCAATCATTCCCATTTTCAATCTCATTCCCATTCAATCACATTTTTAGTCCCATTCATCGGGCCTTAGTTCGACATTCAAACAACATGTTGAGTAACACATATTTCACCAAATTCACATTCAAGGAACACTTCAATATCACTTCATTAATCAGAATCTTTGAACCTTCATGCCCGGAATCAGTATAAGCAGTTCATTCCGCATTCAGTATAGAATCTATAGTAAAAAAATATTAAGTGAGACCATCTAGGTTACTCACCAATCGCTTCAGAAAACTA
>JANQAP020794599.1:0-12324 GCA_026874005.2 Erythroxylum coriaceum | reverse complement strand
ACACCACCCTCGCGGGGCACGGACTCGGATATCACCGTCGATATCGGGTTCGGGTCCAGCAGGAGTGGGGTGTTACACAAAATCACTCATATAACCATGTATAATTTAAAAACCCTAATTTTGTACTATATAAGGCAATTATGAAGAGGACATGAAGGAGAAGCAATTAGAGACAAAGCTAGAGTTTAAGATACAATTTTAAACCTAAGATGATAGAAAACATGAGGATTAATGTTATGATAGAGAACAACTTTCCATCAAAGTTTTAAGGGGATTACATTAGAGAAAAGGGGATATATAGATCTTATGGATTCTTTCCTTTTTCATTATTCTTTTGAAAATTTGATGTTTGTTTTGTTTTTTATGCTTATGACAAAGTTTGTTTAGTGCCCAGGTATTATGAATCCTAAGTTAGGATGGACATTATGATTTGATCTTTTATTTAATACAATTTGATTGATTGATTCATTCATTGCAATTCAATTACATGTTTTATTCTTGAATTAATATGTCTGGGATAAGTTCAATGTATGATTTCATATGATTGAGATGGAGAAATCCTTTTGTATGAATAGATCTATCATAACTGGAAGTATTTGCATATAAACCTAAAGATATGTTAATATAAATCCTCTAGATTAAGGTCAAACCTAGTAGTGAACTTTACAAATCAAGTTATGCAATCTTAGAGGTTTTAACTATAAAGAGTTTTCAGTTAATCAACCAAGTATTAATTATTAATAGTCTTGAGAAAGATGTTAACATAAGATAGGAAATTCCAATTATCAATAATTGAATTGTATGAAAATCGATTAAGAAATCTTAAGGGGATTCATTACCTAGGTACTAGTTATTTGATATTGATTAATATTAATGTTGTCTGTGTTCCAGTTTATTGTTATATAGAATTGAAGTTTAGTTTAGTTTTAATTAAATTATCATCCCATTTGTTGGTTAGATAATAGAAAATAGGTTATTACTAGTACTTGTAGTCCCTGTGTGATTGACACTCGATATTCACTGACACTATATTGTAGTTCGATAGGTGCACTTGTCTGTAAGATCTATAGAGTAGAGATCAGCACTCATATTACATGTTGAATAACATAAACCCTAACTCTTTCTTCTCTTTAACCAATATCCCAATATCTTGCTTCATATTTTTTAGCTGCTTATCAAGTTCCTTTTTTTAAAATTAAACTTCTCCTTATTTCAGCCTCCTTTAGTATAAATATATCTTTCTTTAATTTTTAAATAACATAAACAACCTTCCTAGGAAATTATTTATCATACCATTGAAAAATTTACAGTTTCCAACTTGTAATATGTACAATAATAAATATATGAATACAAAATTTAAACTAATAGTTGTAATTAAATTTTAAATCAATAATATAGCACACTAACTAGATAATTTGGAAATCCTAAAAATTCTTCTCCTTAGATTATTTTTTATCCACAAAGTCCTTAAAAAGGCATCCAACCCATATTAGTAAATTATTTTAATAACATTAGTATAACTGGAATTACTAGATATTGTAGATTCTATAAGCAAAAATTCAAAAGAGTTTACAAAGCAGCAAGTTAAACAACAATTTTCAATATAAGAATTGTGATCATCAAGGTGATTTCTAAACTAAAATGATTAAGTTAACACTAAATATCTAAAGGATCTGGAAGACAAAAATAACTATAATATTTGGAAAAACACATATAAAAGAGAATCCAATGGAGTGGATACAATAATGGACCAAATATTTCACCTATAGGTTGTTAACATACTTAATTACCTATCTTTAACTATTATATGTAAGATTATGAATGGGGAATAACTTTAAATTTATAGCTTAGGACCTATAAAGCAAGTGAATATAATTATTCAGCTATGAATTTCCTAAATAAACCTAGGATCGTAACCAAAAATTTATGAACTTAAATTAAGTCAACATGCATTATCCAAACTTTTATTTCCAAATAGTTGGAGGAAACTCTAGTGTAACCCGAAAAATGGTTTTTTGAATGCCTAAATGAAGACCAAAACTACCTTTATTAATTGCATTTCTAGAAAATTTAATAATACAATGTCCAAAATTCATGGTTTTATAATTTTGATGCAAAAGTGATAAGAAATCTAACCTCAAAATGGCACTAAAAAAGAATAAGACCTGTTTGAATGTGTATGTCAACCAAGCATATCCACCAGAAACAACATATCCAACTCAACATTTTAGGAATATAAAATAGTTAAAACTATGTCAAGTTTTACATTTAGTAATTGATCTCCTAGAGTGATCCAAAGAGACAATAAATTTTTTAATTTGTGTGTAGAAGGGTATTTAATCTGCGTGTAAGTTATGAAAGTGGCAGCACTTATACACCTGTGCATGATCTAAATATGACAAAGACAAAGAGAGGAGAAAACAAAAGGTGGAGAGAAAGAAAGATGATATACAACATTCAATTTGTAAATATCATGATGAAGAGTGGAATATTATCACGACCTAACCTTGGACCGTGACCAGTGTTAAAGGAACAGTAAACTTAAGGTTTACTAGACCTTTAGCAAGCCTAAAACGTTGTCAAATTCTTATATCCATAATAAAGATGAGATTTTAAAATGATCAAATTCATACTGATAATAATCAAACAGTTCTAACAATATACAATAATCAATGTGCGACAATGTTGAGATAGTTAATACAAGGAAAATCCAACATATACAAGACTATTGCGGCTCTAGAGTCAAAGGTCACCAACAAACATACATCGAATCGCCTGAGGGGAAGAAAACCAATGAAGTATCTTGTTAGAAGAGATCTGAAAAGAAGATCCTAAAAAATAGTTGAAGGGAGTCAAACCTCACTGAGTGAATTAATAGTATGGTTATATTATGCACTCCTAAGGATTTCAAATGATACATATATATGTATATATTGATACATGTATGACATCCATAAATGTAATTTCATAACACAATGATTTTGTTTATAAACATGCATGTATTATCCATATCAATATCATGTCACATAACTATCACAATCACAAATCACAAATAATAGTGGAAGACTGACGAATGACCCTATGACATACCCCTTACCTATAGACTATAGCCATAGGGACTCTTTTGTTCCACATGGGTCACTTGGTCTAATATAGTGGACTATCATCCGAGAGCCACACTTAGGCAAACCTCCACTATTTCACTACAACATGATTTTTGTTTGACAGCAAGCTCGACCGAAATGCCACAATTACACCACCTATCATATATCTTATATCGGTTGGCATCTGAGAGTAAACTCGACCGAACTGTCCCAACCATCTCGTGTCTCAATCAATGGATCCACCAATAGATCAAATACTAACCTAAATTCATACCAGAACAATTGGCTCACTATGCACATTGTTGGTGATACCCACTAGGTATCTTATACCATAACAATCCTCCATTTCTTCATATATCAAGACAAGCATAACATTGCACAACAAAAAAATGATGGATCAATCCATATGTATAAGTATCATGTGGGCATATGATAATGATGGTGATTTCTATGTTGAGTATGAGAATGAATTCTAATGCATGTTCAAAACCATGAATATTAACTTACTGGTAGAATGCGCTCCTTTGCGCTGAACCTAGTGCCTCGAAGTGAAAGGTTCTGCTCCTGGTTGATCTATAGAAAGAAAAATAGGAATGATCATTGGGATTTAAAACTTAAACCAATTTTAAATACCTCGAGAATAAGACCATGACTCAATAATAAGGATTTCTATTTTTATTTAAAAATGATGATGTCATATTTTACGAGGAGCCTACTGAAAATTTGACATAGTTTACCCTATAAAACGGACATCCCCCCATCTAAAAAAGGGGTTATTCCTACAGTAAAAATACACTTCTATATCCACTAGTAACTATAGCTCAATTTGAGCCTCTAAACTACATATCTATGCCCAATTAAATCCACATTTACACTGCAAAAATCTATAATAATCCAATTGACAATTCAAGTATACCAATTTTTAAACCCTCATTTACACTAAATATAACCAAATATTCTCAATTCTAATCATCAACAACTCAATTTAATTAATTTCATGCATTTCTATAAGAACATAACTCTTTCCAAATTTTTATCTCACAAAATATGAAGAATTTCAATACACTGCTTTTATAAAAATTGATTCACATAATATTTGGGAATTTTTAAAATTATTTTCAGTTATTTTTGTGTTGGTCAGAAAATCACCACCACCATCGGAGCGTGGGGCACACGCGCCGACACCAGAGAAGCAGTGATCTTCACCACCCACCCAGAAATGACGAGCTCACCTCCAAGAATCCAACGACAATAGTCTTGCATCGAAACTTCTCCAGGTTTGCAAGAATCGACAGATTAGAGCTCAAAGGTGACCCATTTCTATTCACCAATAAAATGAGTCGATTGGTTTCAGATTTTCCTCCTTTCCTATGGTTTTAGGACTGTTAGACATGATGGTGGTCTTAGTTTTGCCCAAAAATGACTAAAAATAGGAGATCAGTGACTTACCTGAATAAACTGAAATTTATAGTCATGATTCCTACAAATCTGGGTCATTTTTTATGAAATAAGTTGAGGGGTTTGTAGAACATTCCGAGAGCTTTTTGTAAAGTCCTAGATCACCAGAAAGGTGGTCTGACAGTGAAGGTATGAGTTTTGGAAGTTGGAAGTAAATAGTAACCTATAATTAAAGGAAAGAGTTTAAGAGAAAAATGAACTTAAGCCTAATTATACTTTTAAAAGTTTTTCTCCTTATTGGTCCATCATGAGTAATTTAACAAAAATTTGGATCATTACAAATAGAGTATTGCAAAATTGTTTTCAAAATTATAAACAGTTTGGAAAGTTATGAACTAGATAAGTAGACAGACAAGCTAAGGAGGAACATGATAGAAAGAGGAGACAAACATAAGTGCTTGTGAAGGTAGAGGGGAAATTTTATAAGCTACTCTTGCCAGTTGGGATGTCTAGTTGGAAAAAGTAGCCCATAATAAATAATAAAAAATTCTACCTGAGTTAAAATTGATGGAATTTTGACAAAGTGTTAGGGTTCTGTCAATTTAGAATTTACATTAAACTTTTTTAAAACATTCAACTTCTTTTTAGACATTTCCAAACATTGGGATTTAAGTTAAATTTTGGTGTAAATATTAGGGTTTAAATTGCCCCTTTTGTTTTAATTTTCTTTTAGTGTTTTCAAGTTAATGGAAATGGAAGAGACTCTTTAAAACAAGCAATCTTTTATAGTTTATATTAATAAAAGGAAAATAATGAATTATACCCAAATAAAATAAACTAAATTATATGTTACTTCAATAATGATTTTTTATGCCATGTCAAAAGTTCTAAATTGGCTAGAATATCGAGCTTATAGTTAGAGTACTACAGAAAAATTTCATTAGAAAATACTTTTTGTTCTCATAAATTAATATTTTAGGATATGTTACTTTGAAATGTTCATCAAAGTTCTCAATTAATATAAAAGTTGTACAATACGTTTTCTTTTAAAATTGTTATTTTATAGATAAGATATTTCATTTTTTTAAGTAACATTCACTTATTTATTTTATTAGATATATTGCTTGTGAATTAAATTTAAAAAGACTCATTTTTTTGCAGTTTATTATCCTAAAATATTTGTTTAATTTTTTATCAAGTAATCCATCCTTCACCATTTGATCCTTTATCTAATAAGCTCAACTTATTATAAAGATATTTTAGAACTCTCTTGGTGTTGCCTATAAAATCTAATATTATAAGGCTTCAACAATACATAAATGTTAAATATTATATGCTTAATGTATAAATATTTCATATTCAAGGAAATTTTTGTAAAAAGTTCTTGATTTTCAGACCACTTTTTGGAAAAACTTTTAAATATCTTTGAGTATGTTTAAGTCAATGTTGTCAAAGAGTTAGGATTTACACTTTGAAAATTTTAAGTTTGAAAGGATTAGTTTTGCTTTTGACAACTAGTTTGTAATGATTATTTTTTCATAATATCTAAATTTAGTTTTTAACAACTAAAATTTATTTTTATCAACTTTTTTTTTCCTAACTGCTAGGAACAATGTTTGTAGGTTTAAATAGGCAATAAGTGAATTATGAGAAGTATCTTTGGACAGAGAGCTTGCATGAGATATTGAGAGAAGTGCATTTATATGTGCATCAGTATGATAGGAAACCTTAATGCATTGTGTGATTAAGATTATAACTGAGATACTATGATCAATTGGAGAGCAATTGAGTTATATATGGTTCATCTTCACCTGTAGCAAATAAGATGAAAAGGAATTAGGATTCCTCTTCACTGTTGTAAACGAGGATGTGTAGGAGCTCCTTTCCATTCGAAAAAAGATAGATGCCTGACACATTCCTCGTAACAAATTGAAGGACGAGCGCCAGTCGAATTCTCAAGTGGAACTGGAGGAATGGATGTAGGCTTAAGTTTGTTTGACTGAATCGCTAATAAATATATATTTTTACAGAATCGTTAATAAATATATATCTTTACTCTCTTTTTGTTACTCCTTTGATAGAATTAAGCTCGATCAGTGTTATGCACCATTTTTTAGTTTTAAGTATTTTATATTTTGTTAAGTAATTTATTATATAATGTGCAATTACTTTATTAATAGAAGTATGTAAGTTTTATTTGATATATGTTCTTATTTATTTGTAATTGTTTACCATCAATTATTAAAAAGAATTTACATAAATTATTAATTATAATTTTTATACAAATAAATTTTAGATATATTATATTTACTAATATTATAATATTATTATGATTTCGTAATGAATATATAAGATTAATTCTGTATTAAATAATATACTTTGCAGAGAAAGTTAAAACATTTGAATATATCTAAATTTGAATACTTTATATATTGTCATTGCAAATTATTTTTGATAATAATTCTTAATTTACTATAAGAAATGTAATCAAATATTAACACAATAATTATTTAAATATTTATATTTATATTTAAATTTTAAGTTTAAGTAAAACTAACAAATTTAAAATAAAAATTTCTTACTTGTCACTTATACTTAGTAATATGCACACTTGATAAGATGTAACTATCCTCTTTTCTTATCAAATTTACTCGTAGTTCCCTTTTTGAAAAATTATAAGAAACTGAATCAATATCAATTACAATTTAAGAATATGTAACTAACAAAAATATAAAACTACTAGTAATCATCTATGATATAAAAAAATATTATAATAATAATCTAAAATACCTTTATTATAAATTTATATTTAATAAATATGATAACTTTCCTATAAATATATATTAAAAATATTTTACAATATTTTGTATAACTTATTTTAACTTATAATATATAATAGTTGCTTAATCATAGTATATCATACATACATGTTTTAAATAATAGTACATTAAGAACCAAGAATACTTTGATATATATGAATTTACTTTCACGTCTAATACATATGCATATGCACACACATACACATACACATACACATACACATACACATACACATACAAATACTTATATAAAATTTTATTTAAATATTTAGAATTACTAAAAGTATAATTTTTAATATTAGAGATACTTAAAGTGCATGTATTTCAAAACAAACGAAATTTTACTAATAATTATTCATCTTTGATATTTTTGGATTGATTTCGATTTTACAAATAGAAATTTATTGTCCAATATTATATTTACATAAATTTTTAAGTGGCTAAAGCACATTAAGAATTGAGAATATTTTGATATATATAGACTAGACGCTTAACTTTAACATTTTAGATACTACACATATATATTTTCAAAATTAGAGTTACTTTCATCAGAATTTGCTATATATCTAATTCTAGTAAATCTATATCTCATGTATATATATGATACACACACACAAATATATATAATTCTAGTAAATCTATATCTTATATATCTAATTATAGTGTGTGTATCATTACATTATTTTACTTAGTGTGATTTTCATTTAATTAATTATACATTTCATTCGTTAAATTAGACATTTCATTCACTACTCTATAAAAAGGTTTCAAAATTCATATACGTATAATACGAGTTAATGTATTTAGAACTACATTATTTTTAGAATTATTTTCTTGATATATTGCTTGTATTTTTTATAATTTTTAAAGGAGTTAATATTTAATCTGAGAAGTATTGTTATTCCAGGTCTTATTTCTGCATATAAAAGGAAAAGAAGTGAAATTATAGAAAAACTAAACTGAATTATAGTAATTGTGGAAGAATTAGATAATGACCCTTGAACACAACACGTACATGCTATTGTGTTAAGGACTGTGTCTAAAAGTGGCCACTTTTGTTTGTCTCATGTAGCCTTACATGCCCTTGTGTTACCCCTTAAATAAAGAACACATCACCCTACATAGATCCATGTAGGTCCTGTGTTGACATTGTAATTTTTTAGAGAATTACCAAGACAACATGGTCTATTATATGGATCCTTGTTTAGGCCATATGGCTCACTAAACAGTTAGAGTTTCATATTTAAGGAAAAAGAAGGAAAAAAAAGACGAAGTGTTTTTGGCCAAGAAATATCAAGATGTCATTTTGAAACTGCTATAAATCGGTTTTTGATCAAAATTACATTATTTGTTAAACGTAGAGCAAGATTTCAACAAGAATTCTTTGAAGAATCAAGATTCAAGAATAATAATTTCTTTGTCTTATTTTCTTTACTTTTTTGCTGGTATTCATTATTTGATTATGAACTAAATTGTGATATATATTTAGATAGGATGAACCTAATATGTAATATGTTTTGATTAATGCTTTGATTTAATAAAATTTTAGTTTTCTTATGATTTATTTATGGTTTTATTTTGATTGAATTGAAGGAGCAAAAGTGGATGATTCAGTACTTGATTCATACATCAAGATTTGAGAGATTAGATGCATGTTTAGATCACAACATGAATAAAAAGGGTTAAACATGAGTTATTAAAGAGACAGCCATAAGGTCTTTTTAGGTTAGGGTAAAACCTATTAAGAGAGTTCACAAAACGAATTAACGCATTCTTAGTTTTTCTAAATTTGAAAGAGATTTCAATTGACTAACTTATGAATAGGGGTTGTATATCTCGAGAGAGAATATAACCTAAGTTAAGATCTCTTACTAGTCTAAGAAACTATATGCATTCATTAAACCAGAGGAAATTTAATATAGTAAAATTCAGGGGGATTTCTCACTTAAATCTAGTTATTTCATTGATTGATTTATTATTGATGATAGTTTTGTTTTAGTATATAGATTTATTATTTATTTTTCTTATTCAATCATCTATAATCGTTGGACTAGCTTATTAAGTTTATGAATAGAGGGTAGTTAATTTATAGTCCTTTTGGGATTGAGTTATACATGTTAGTGCTAACTATAACTATACTAGGCATTAATATTAATGTGTTTATAAACTAAATAGACTAAATTTTATTATTTATTTAATAATTTTTATTCTTTTTCTTTTATAGATTACTTTTTGTATGTTCAATTTCAATGATTCTATGAATATTATCGAGCCACATCCTGAGATCAAAAGAACCTTGCATATAAGAAGAAGACTTTAGAGGATAATAGAAGTTGAAGAAGTAAACATGAATACAAAAAATATGAGGACATTAAAGAATTTTTGCCATATTAAATGCTCAAGGCATTAGCTCAAGCATTATGAGGCCTAACAAAAAATCATCTCATTTTAAGCTAAAGCCTTCCTTTTGTCCATGATGCAACATAATTAGTTTGGAGGTTTACCATCTAAAGACCTAAACCTACACCTATTTATGTTTTTTGAGAATTGTTATACACCAAGGTTTAATAGTATTCCCCCATTATCCATTAACCATTAACCATTAAGCTTCAAAGATTCCCTTTCTTTTTTATGGATAAAGCTAGAGCCTGGTTGTAAACCCTACCAAAATGGTTAATCCCCATATATTACTAGCTTTTTAATACATTTTTGGCCAAATACTTTCTCTATTTAAGTTGCACAAATAAAGTATCAAATAATCATTTTTCCTAGAGTGAAGGAGAGCCTTTATATAAGGCTTAGGAGAGATATAAGAAACTATTAAGGTCCTATCCACATCATGGATTAAAGAAATGGATGATGGTTTAGATTTTTTATAATAAAATGACCTATAACATTAATATTTTTGTTGATGTTACTATCATCAGAGCTTTGATGAACAAGACAATAGATGAGGTGCATACTTTGATAGAGGGCATAACTCAAAACTAGTATTGATGGTTAAATAAGAGAGTCGCTCCTAAGAAGATTCTAGGTGAGTATGATCTAGATGCCTTGACTCTTCTAGCTACTAAAGGAGATGTTTTGTCTAAAAAATTTGATCATATGAATATTAATTCTGTTAGTGCTACTAATGTAGTTTGTGATATTTGTGGATCCCGAAGACACCTAAGTATAGATTTCCAATTGGGGAACAAATTTTTGTATAACCCTTTTATAAAATAAGTTGAATTTATTAATAACTGATAGTTGTGCATTAGTATATGTTTTTATAGGTAATTGACATGTGTTTTCTTGCATAATTGTTGATTATTGTTGTTGTTTAAGATTCATTTTGTATGTTTTCATTTAGTTTGATTTCCATTGTTGTTCTTTTATGTTTGATGTTAATTTAGGGTAAGAATGGACTATTTTTATGTAGGTAAGAAGATTGAGCAACTTGGAGATTAAGCTAGAGATCAAAGAGGAGAAGAAAAGAGGATTCCATCTGTTGCCAATTCCTACGATCATGAGAATTACAATCTGAAACAATACGTGGGGCTTCATTAAACTTAAGATTTTTGGACTATTAAAGCATAATTAATCCTCCATCATAAAGGAGAGACGAAACCCTTCTGTAGAAACACCATCCTTGAGTGAAGAACACATGTTTGGAGCCTTGAGGAAGGATTTAAGTCAAGGATCATCATCAAGATTGGAGAAAATAACACATCAACATCAAAGTTTCTAAATTTTGGCAAAGAAGAGAAGGAGTTTTTTATTCAATTTTTTGTCAATTTTACTTCTTCTATTGTTTCTAAAATAGTTTATTTGAATGTTGATGATGTTATGGAGACTATGAGTGGCTGATTTAGTTTTAGGGATTGCTTTTGAACTATTTTGTTAGAACCCTATTTTATTGAATTGAACGAAAGTGTCTTTGATGATTGTTGATTTTATTTATTATCTTGCAACAAATCGAGAGAGTGAGTGAGATTAATTGTGTAGGATTGTACAATGAGAGTTGATAGCCTTTAGACATACAATCATCGCATTAATTGATTAGTTAGAAGAGAGATCTCGACGAATTCAATTGATCACCCATAGGATAGTTTAATAACTAGTTGAATTGGTAGAGTCATTGGGTAGGTTGAGAGATCATCTAATTGATTCTCTTTAATTCGATTAGGGACAATTAATTACACCTTGAGAGAGGGTAATTAGTACATTCAGAAATCTAGGGTGAGACACAATTGGATTAATAAAATATGAGGGAGACAAAATAGGGAAAAAAGTAATCTTTAGTCTTTAGATTCTTGAATTTCGATTCTTCTGCATTTTGGTATTGTTTATTGCTTTGTTTTAGTTTTTTAATTTTAATTTAACTTTCCAGATTATTTGCATTAAACAATTTCGTCTCTTAAACAAGGTTTTGTCTAAATTAAGTGGTGTCTGGGCATCAATCCCTATGAGATCAATATCTGCTCTTTTTAACTACAATTCATGACCCGTATACTTGTAGTTTTTGAGTGTAAAACAAGTAGATAGGTTTTACCACCAACAAGTTTTTGGCTTCGTTGCCAGGGATTGATTATTTAGCATCTTGTTTAATTTAGATTAATTTGATTTAAGAGTTTTTGATACTTTTCCTTGTGAATTTACAAGTGCATGAACATAAGGAGCGCGCGAAGGTCAATAAAATTTGGTACCAACGAATTATCTGATATCACAAGACACATCAAGATATCTTAGAATGAGGAATGAGACATTTGAAGAGTTAGATGTTGAGAAGAAATAAAAAGAACAATGATGGAAGATAGTTATTATAAGGAGCAAGAAACTTTTGTAAATTACAATGAGGCACAATATGGTTGGGGAAGTATCGATCCTTATTGGAGCATATATACTCCGGAGTGGCAGAATCACCTAGATTTCTTATAACATCCCGTTTTCATGCTAAGGATTAAAACCCTAAAATTCGGTACATGTGAGATCAAAGAGAGATTAAGAAAAATGCATTTCAT
>JANQAP020794581.1:0-12325 GCA_026874005.2 Erythroxylum coriaceum | reverse complement strand
ACATTCACATAATATCGCATATTATTAGCATCCATTCATCCATTCATCTCATGAATTAAATAGCAACTTTTGGTTGTTCATCCTAAAAAACTAAAAGAAAATTACAAGGTCTTTAGGCCTAAAAAATTCTTCTTGGACTTGGATCTTCCGCTTTGAACTCTTTGCTCGCACGACCTGGCCTATTTGGTAAAAACGAGTAAATGGCATTTTCTTTTAAAAAAATTTAATTTATAAATAGTAAAACAAAAATTCCAGCACTTAAAAAAACAAGAATTAACAAAATTTAATCAAAATAAAACTGCCACTAACACAAAATAAAAACTGAAAACATTTACTTTCTTTTCTTCGATCCATGGCTACTCCGTCTTCAAAATTACAGATTTTTTTACAGTATAAAAAAGAAAAAAAATTAAAACAATGAGGAAACATGGCGATGATAGGCCACCCTCCTTGTTATAAACCAAACGAAGAAAACTTATAAGTAAATCAATTTTCTATAGATAACCAAAAGAGCAAACCAAAACATACATAGTATTTATTTTTATCACACGAAAAATTGCAACATACATATTTTAACTTTATTGCCAACCCATGCCACATATAGGAACCGAATTATGCATAATAAAACCTACTCTGATACTAATTGTTAGATTGAAAACAAAAACATGCTTGGTTTAGCTAAACGGTAGCTTTCAACATTTTTTTTGAAATCAAAATATAGCGAAAGAATAAACACCAAATCAACATGCTTTTAATCCATCATGATACGTCATTTCGAACATAAATAAAATAAGAACAAGAACAGATTATTACTGACTCCTTACTACAGCTATGAATCCTTGCAGCTGTGTCCTTAACCAATTTGATCTACCACATATTCTCCTCGGACAACTTGGTTATCAAAATCCTTTTGTGGGAAAGGAGAAGAAAAATGAATAACAAACCTTTGCTATATTTGGCTAGTTGAAAAAAAAAGAGACATTCTCATTTGCTTTAGCCCATGGTTTTAGAGCGCTTAGAGAGAGACAAAATTCCACACACGTTATTTTTTTATCCAAGTTAAAAGAAAAAATGTGTCCTTACAAGTCCAACCCTTGGACGTTTGGGAGAGAGTGAAGATAGAAAAAAAAAAGCACGCTTCCATTCTTTAGTCACAAGCATTAAAAGAGGGCTGCAACAAAACATTAATGGACAGCTACCATTCATTTAAAACCATCGGTTTTGCTTTGGAAGTGAGTGGAGAGTGCAAAACAGTGCACCCACTCATTCAAAAAATGAATTCCAAAAGAGTTGGCCATTTATGTTATTAAAAGAAGCCTTTGACCTTTTAATGATGAAGAGGATTACTTCATTCTTTAATCAAAAGAATGCTAAAAAAAGTTGCATGTTGTATTTAGCAATTCAATGCTAAATGTGCTACTGTCCATTTAGCTACAAAATTGAAATCTACATTATTGTAGAATTCAGTTTTACCCTCCATTTTGTTCTAAAACATTTGTTTCAATTCAATTAATCTAATTAATCAAATCAAACCAAAATCCAGCCCAATATTAAATGTTCTTGTGGGCTTATAATTAACAATTAATTAGTGTAAGGCCAACATTTAATTATAAGTTTAAGACCAAATTTAATTAACTCTTAATTACATTGTTCCAGTCTTATTGGCCCGAATCCAATTCGTCGATTTCTTTACAAACTGTCTCATTTTCTTTCCGATAACCTCTATTTATTTTTCTTACTTTCCTTGATAACCTTGCTAAAAGCCAAGTGTGGAATCTAATTGGACTTAAATAATTCAAGCTCCAATAAGCCCGAAATTAATTTAATTCTCATTAGAATTATTTACAACTTATTAACCAAATGTCATTCCGCTAAAGACAATTGGCTAAACTATTGAATTACTTAAATAATGAGAAAATGATGTCCAATTGCAAACTCTATCATGAACCATATTATAGCCATACGCACAATAAAGGGTAAAATTACTATTTTGCCCTTATGTTGATTTTTCCTTCTAGATCTCCCGTTTCACTATAAATGATGAATAACATATAAGATCTAATCTTAGTGTTAAAACTTGATGGGTAGCTAGTCCATTAAAATACTGACGCTAGTTTAATCTCCAATCTCTATGAAACATCTAGAAGTAATGATATCACTATAAACTCTTTATTTGAGTGAATGTTCCCTGATGCATGTTTCAGTTAATAATTCCAAAATACGGACACTGGATTGATACCTTGTAAAAATCTATTCCAATCATATCAAGAATTATAACAAAACACACATGAGTTCACCACTCATCAAGATTGTGGTTCGTAATAAACAAATGCTAAGATGTATCTTTTAAGAACAAAGTAACGACTACTTTATTCTTTAAAAACATACGCGATTCTAGATTCATTTAATATCGCCATTACTGATAGTCAAATGCTATCATGATTTGAAACTCATCATTCCCTTGAAGTAAACTCCTTTACTTACATGGGGGAAAATCGCAACACTACAGTCTAAACCATAATCAACCGATTAACTTGATTATTCAACTGAGAATCAATCAATTTAGATTCTACTAATATACATGTTTCCCATACATCTCCATATATATGTGTGTTACTTACAAAAGAACCATGGTACCTCATGAATAGTTATATTATGCTCATCCAAATAAAACCAAACTCTTGTTTTATTAATAAAGAATATTTTGATTACAATATTGTAACTGGAAGAAAATTAAGTTATAAGCAATACACTGGCTTTCCAGGGCACTATATTTACATAACCCTAACAATCTCCTGCTTGCCCTAAAGCAAGTTTGACGTATCCCTCATTCCTATGCATTCTTGGTGACCCTCGAAGTTCTTTCATGACAGCATCTTCGTGAACGAATTAGCAAGTTTTTCTTCTTTGGGAACCTTTACCACATCCACCTCACCACATTGTATTATCTCCTTATGAGATAATACTTTCTCTCAATGTGTTTGGAGGCATTATGGTTCCGAGGTTCTTTAGAATTAGCCACTGCCCCACTATTATCACAATAAAGTGTAAAGGCCTTTTTCGCCTCAGGAAGTACCTCCAAATCCTTTAGGAACTTACAGAGCCAGATTGCTTCCCTTGTTGCTTCACAAGCGGCAACATACTCAACCTCCATAGTTGAATCCGCAACACAAGATTTCTTGACACTCCTTTAGACTATGGCTCCACCTCCCAAAGTAAATATAGAACCAGAAGTTGATTTCCTTAAATCAACATCTGATTAGAAATTAGAATATATATATATCTTGTTGGAACAAGGTCATTTCCAGAGTAAACAAGCATTAAGTTCTTCATTCTATAATAATACTTCAGTATGCATTTGACCGCAGTCCAATGCTCCATTCCTGGATTGAACTGAAATCTGCTTACTATTCCCAGTGTGTAATAGATATTTGGTTTAGTTCAAAGCATAGCATACATTAAACTTCCAATTGCCAAAGCGTATGGAATGTTACGTATGCGTTCAACCTTCTCTTAGGTCTTAGGTGCTTGCTCCTTTAAAAGTTTGATTCCATATCTAGTAGGTGTGAAACACTCTTAGAATCCTGTATGGAAAATTTATTAAGCATGTTCTCAATGTAGGTTAGTCGAGACAAGACTATCAGCTTGTTCTTATGATCCCTTATAAGCTTGATCCCTAGAACATAGCTAGCCTCTCCTAAATCCTTTATTGAGAACTGTTCATTCAGCCATCCCTTCACCATAGATAACATTCCTACATTATTCCTAATGAGTAAAATGTCATCGACATATAGAATAAGGAAAGTAACCTCGCCTTCTTGTATCCTTTTATAAACACAAGGCTGATCTAGGTTTTTTATGAATCCATAAGTTTTGATGGCCTTATCAAACCTAATGTTCCAAGACTTAGATGCTTGCTTAAGTCCATAAATGGACCTTTGCAACTTGTTTATTTTATGCTCACTACTTGGCTCAATGAATCCTTCTGGTTGGGCTATATAAATGGTCTCCTCAAGATCCCCATTAAGAAATGTGGTCTTGACGTCCATTTACTGTATTTCATAATCAAAATAGGCTGCTATGGCCAAAAGAATTATGATGGACTTAAGTATGGCAACCGGAGAAAAAGTCTCCTCATAGTCTATACCATCCTTTTGAGTATAGCCCTTAGCTACCAATCTAGCTTTAAAGATCTCTACCTTTCCATTTGCTCCTTTCTTCCTTTTAAAGATCCATTTACACCCTATGGCTTTTATACCTGGTGGTAGATCTACAAGGATCCAGACTTTGTTGGCAGACATGGAATCTATTTTCGATTCCATTGCCTTGAGCCACTTCCCCGTATCAACATCATTAATAGCCTGTGTATAAATAATGGGATCCATTACTTCTTGGACTGAGATGACAATTATGCCTTCTCCTAGACCTAGATACCTGTCTGGGTGTCTCACAACCCTCCTACTACATCTAGACACAACTTGACGTTCTGGTTGCTCTTCCGATTCAACTTTTGAATCCATTTTGACATCTTGTTCTGCTATATCCAAATCAACTCTTGATTTGGATGAAATAGCTAACTCCTTTATTACTACTTCACTTCTTCCTTTTTTATTTCTCACAAATTCTTCCTCTAAGAAAGTCTCATTTGTCGACCCAAATACCTTCCTATCTTGACGACTGTCAAAATAGTACCCTCATGTACCTGTAGGATATCCTACAAACAGACATACCTCTGACCTTAGTTCCACTTTTGTGGATTTAGGCCTTAAAATATGGGCTAGGTAACCCAAAGTCCTCAAGTGTAGCAATCAACGAACTCATCTAGTCCACAACTCCTTAGTTGTTTTAGGCACCGATTTGGATGGAGCAAAGTTAAGAAGATAAGTTGCCGTTTGTATGGTATATCCTCAGAATGATTCGAGAAGGCTAGCGTAGGACATCATTGATCTTACCATTTCTAATAGAGTACTATTGCTCCTCTCAACTACACCATTATGTTGAGTTGTTTTGGGAGCTGACAAGTTGGAAACAATTCCATTGTCAATTAGGAATTTTTAGAACTCTCCAGATAAGTACTCACCACCTCGTTCTGGTTGAAGTTGTTTTAATGGCTTACCTAGCTGCTTCTCAGCTTCAACTTTTAATTCTTTGAACCTTTCACAGGATTCACTCTTTTTTTGCATCAAATACAAATAGCCATGTTTAGAGTAATCATCTAAAAAGGTTATAAAGTATTCATAACCTCCTCTAGCTTATACGTTCATGGGCCCACACACATTAGTTTGTACTAAGTCCAACGTGGATTCAGATTTATTTCCTTTGGAAGGAAATGAGGCCCTGGTCATCTTTCCTTTAATACAAGACTCATAGATAGGTAATGGATCATTGTCCAAGCCTGTGAGGATCCCATTCTTCACTAACTTGTCAAGTCTTTTCTAATTGACATGACCCATCCTTAAGTGCCACAAATATTTTGAATTAATGCTAAAGCCATTGAATTTTCATGGTTTTATTAATTTTGTGGTGTTTAGTGAGCCTATCATAGGTTCTATAAAGAACAATCCCTGTTTAATTACCGCATTACATATAAAATCCTTATTTTCATATATTGAAAAAAGATTTCCAAAACATAAGGACTAACCATATTTTATTAAACAAAAAATAGAAATCATGTTCCTTACAACCGTTGGGATGTAATATACATCCTCTAAATATAACCTATGATGGAAAGTCTAAGATAACTACTCCTAATGTGTTTGCCGAAACTAGCCTTTAGGCAGTTTTTTCCTTTGTTGGAACCCCTACATAGAATTATAAACATGTTTAGTGGCTCCTGAATCTAATATCCAAAAATCAGAGGAATCTGCCACATTTCTAGTTCCTAACAAACTTATGAAACCCATACCTTGTTTTCTCTTGAAGGTCTCAAGGTAGACCATGCAGTTCCTCTTTTAGTGGCCCTTCTTTTTCATGGGTTGGGTCTTGACCCCTATTTGGGCCTTCCCTTTTTTTGCGCCCTTCTTCTTTTGCTTGCCTTTACCCTTAGGCTTAGAAGAAGATGCCACATGAGCCTCTAGCCCATTGTCCCTGATATTTAATATTTCTGCCGTGTTCTAAAGGGTATTCATCAACTCACTCGAGATGTAATCCTTGGTGTTGAGCTCATAGCCCAACTTAAACTGCTGAAAAGAAGAGTTTAAGCTGTTGATGATTATGATCATCTGATTTTTCGCATCTATTTCTGCCCCAAGTAACTCAACCTCAGTAACCGCAGAGATTACTTTAAGCATGTAATCCCGCACCAGTTCACTATGCTTTTGTCTGAGATTGTGAAAGGTTTGGATAGCTTTCGCCCTTGCGGACCTAATCCTCACACCAAACATCTCATGTAGGTGAGAGACCATTGAAGTGGCATTTTGTATGCCTGTAAGTTGCTTCAGCAGCATTGCAATAACAGAAACTTGAATATAACACTTTACAGTCTTATCAGCATTCTGCCATTCCTCATTTTGTTAGAGTTGCTCAGGAGTTGATTTATTACCCGGAGGTATAAGCTCATTGTCTATTAATACCCATGAAATTCATTCATATTGGAGAACGATGTCCAGGTTACAACTCCATTCATTAAATTTCTATCCGTTTCCTATTTGTTATTAGTTAGGAGCATTGTAAGTGGATTCATATTGTGGTGATTATGATTGAAAATATAAATTATTAAAGTATGAGCATACTTGTCAAAAATATTGGAACTCTGTATAAAATCATGATGCATGTATACATGATGACAGATTTCGCAAAACTTTTTTAAAAAGTTATTTGTACGACGATTATTTTTCTTATCTATAAAGGACTAAGCGATGGTGGGCCATCTTATCCATTAAAAGAAAAACTGAGACCCTCCCACTCAAAAAGCTACCAAGCATCTTCATCCCTAACTCTTTGAGAAGCGCCATAATTTGGTCTATGTATTTATCAAAAGTGCTACAGTGGGTAGATTATTGATAAATCATATTGAGCATGCAACCATTTGATTCATCCACCAAAGGTACTTGCAAACCATGTCTCGATGAAAGGTCACATTTGCTGCCAATAAGTAGACTTATCTTTTAGGAGACCCAAACCATGCAAGATCTAGGATTTATGTCCTCCAGTAGGGAGTAACACTTCACTACATGCAAATAGGCCATCACATGGAGACCATGGACTCTCACATGAGCATCCTCTCCCACTCAATCTTTTGCGGTCATTAAGTTTTAATTTATCCCACCTTGTCTAGAAGTAAATTATTAACCATCTTATATTGTTTCATTATATATCTCATACATAATGAATGCATGATAAAACCTAGGGTTGGCAAATTTTTTTCTAAATGGCATACATTCACATAATATCGCATATTATTAGCATTCATTCATCCATTCATCTCATGAATTAAATATCAACTTTAGTTGTCCATCCTAGAAAATTAAAAGAAAATTACAAGGTCTTTAGGCCCAAAAATTTCTTCTTGGACTTGGATCTTTTGCTTCAAACTCTAAGCTCGCATGACCTGGCTCGTTCGGCAAAAACTAGTTAATGACATTTATCAAAAAAATTTTGATTTATAAATAGTAAAAAAAATTCCAGCACTTGAAAAAAACAAGAATTAACAGAATTTAATCAAAATAAATTGCCATTAACACAAAATAAAAATTGAAAACATTTACCTTCTTTTCTTCTATCCATGGCTGCTATGTCTTCGAAATTACATATTTTTTATAGTACAAAAAAGAAAACAGAAAAATTAAGACAAGGAGGAAACATGGCAATGATAGGCCACCCTCCTTGTTGCATACCAAACGAAGAAAACTTACAAGGTAAATCGATTTTCTATGGACTACCGAAAGAGCAAACCAAAACATACACAACATATTTTTTTATCACATAAAAAAATTTGTAGCATACATATTTTAATTTCAATGCCAACCTGGGCCACATATAGTAACCGAATCATGCATAATAAAACCTGCTCTGATACCAATTGTTAGATCGAAAACAAAAACATGCTTGGTTTAGCTAAATGGTAGATTTCAAAAACTTTTTTCGAAATCAAAATATAGCGGAAGCATAAACACTAAATCAACATGTTGTTAATCCATACATGATATGACTTTTAGAACATAAATAAAATAAGAACAAGATCGGATTATTACTGGCTCCTTACTACAGCTTTGACTCCTCACTGTTGTGTACTCAACTGATCCGATCTATCACTTGTTCTCCTTGGACAACTTGGTTCAAATCCTTTTGTGGGAAAGGAGAAGAAAAATGATTAGCAAACCTTTGCTATATTCGGCTAGTTAAGAAAACAAATAAAAAGAGACATTCTCATTTGCTATAGCCCATAGTTTTGGAGACTTTGGAGAGAGACAAAATTCCTTACATGTAAATTTTTTTATCCAAGCTAAAAGAAAAAATGTTCTCCTTACAAGTCCAACCCTTGGATGTTTGGGAGAGAGTGAAGATAGATAGCAAAAAAAAAACACACTTCCATTCTTTAATGAAAAGAATGCAAAGAGGGTTGCACCAAAATGTTAATGGAGAACTACCATTTATTTAAAACCATCGGTTTTGCTTTGAAAGTGAGTGGAGAGTGCAAAACAACGCACCCACTCATTCAAAAAATGAATTCCAAAAGAGTTGGCCATTTATGTTACTAAAACAAGCCATCAACTTTTTAATGATGAAGAGCATTACTTCATTCTTTAATCAAATGAATGCTAAAAAGATTGCACGTTGTATTTAGCAATTCAATGCTAAATGTGTTGTTGTCCATTTAGCTACAAAACCGAAATCTACATTATTGTAGAATTTGATTTTGCCCTCTATTTTGTTTTAAAACATTTATTTCAATTCAATTAATCTAATTAATCAAGTCAAACCAAAATCTAGTCTAATATTAAATGTTCCTTTGGGCTTATAATTAACAATTAATTGGAGTAAGCCCAACATTTAATTACAAGGTTAAGACCCAATTTATTTAACTCTTAATTAAATTGTTCCAGTCTTATTGGCCCGAATCTAATTCGTCAATTTCCTTTCAAATTGTCTCATTTTTTTTCGATAACCTCCATTTATTTTTTTTACTTTCCTTAATAACCTTCCTAGAAGCCAAGTGGGGAATCTAATTGGACCTAAATAATTCAAGCTTCAATAAGCCTGAAATTAATTTAATTCTCATTAGAATTAATTCCGACTTATTGACCAAATGTCATTTCACTAAAGACAATTGACTGAACGCTTGAATTACTTAAAATTATAAGAAAACAATGTCCAATCGCAGGCCTTATCATGAATCATATTATAGCCATCTGCACAATAAAGGGTAAAATTACCATTTTGCCCTTATGTTGGTTTTTCCTTCTAGATCTACCATTTCACTCTACATGGTGATTAACACGCAAGATCTAATCTTGGTGTTAAAACTTAATGGGTAGCTAGTCCATCAAACTACTGGAGTGAGTTTAATCACAAATCTCCACAAAACATCTAGAAGTGATGATATCACTATAAACTCTTTATTTGAGTGAATGTTCCCTAATGCATGCTTCAATTAATAATTACAACATGCAGACACTAGATTGAAACCTTGTAAAAATCCATTTTGATCATATCAAGAATTATAACGAAACACACATGAGTTCATCACTCATCAAGATTGTGGTTTGTATTAAACTAATGCTAAAGTGTATGTTTTAAGATTAAAGTAACGACCTACTTTATTCTTTAAAAAAATACGCGATCCAAATTCATTTAATAGTGCCATTATCGATAGTCAACTACTATCATGATTTGAAATTCATCATTCCCTTGAAGTAAACTCCTTTACTTACACGGAGGTAAATCGCAACACTATAGTCTAAACCATAATCAAGCGACCAACTTGATTATTTGACTATGAATTAATCAATTTAGATTCTAATAATATGCATGTTTCCTATACATCTCCATGTATATGTATATTACTTACAAAAGAACCCTGGTACCTTATGACTAGTTACATTATGCTCATACAAATAAAACCAAACTCTTTTGTTTTATTAATAATAAATATTTTCATTAAAATATTGTAACTGAAAGAAAATTAAGTTATATGTAAATACACTTGCTTTTGAGGGCACTTTATTTACATAACCCTAACATTTTGTTCCCGAAGTGCTAGGAATAATTCCCACATTTCGCGTAGAGAAAGTGCTTGACAATTGGTTTCATTAGACTTCTAGATTGTGGATTGAATAGGCATGATTCTTTGTCACTTGTTTGAATCTACCTCCCATACTCTTTTGTGCATCGTTTAGGGTTCCAAACTTGTCTAAGATTTTGTCTAGTTTGGATTCCATGGAACTCAGTTTATCTTGCTGGAAACCTGGCTGTCCTAGAGGTCTGAACTATCTCCCAGTGTTGTTTGACCAAGAGAAGTTTGGTTAATTATTCCACGCAGGATTATATGTGTTAGAGTAGGGATTGTTTCCCTCTCCTCAACCGTATTAGGTTCCCATGTAGTTACTTGCTCTAATCCATTATCCTTCATCAAGAAGCAGTCAACTGCATCATGATCCATCTACCCACAGTGCTCACATTTCAGCTAAACAACTTTTATTTTATTTGAGGATAAAGCCTTTATATTGTTTACCTATCGTGTTAAATTATCAATTTTAGCCTGCATTTCTATCATTTGATCTACATTTACAACTCCTTTTCGTTCACAGAGATTTGTTGGTTGTCTACTCCTCTCATTCGTCTATAAATAGCTATTACTCACCATTTCTCCTAACAACTCTTTTGCTTTATTTATCGTCTTTCTCATAAGTGATCCTCCTGAAGCCACATCAATTGTGCCTCTTGTGTGTGGGGTTACTTCGTTATAGAATGTTTACAAAAGAAATATATTAGCCCATTCTTATATTTAGGAGTTTAACTGTTAAATTAAGACATCATATGAGAATTCAGAAAGTATATTTCATTTGCATACATCACATTTGCATATACGCCTGAATCATGATCTAGGGAAATTGTAAAAATAGTACATGCACTTACTGATATACCCTAGGGCATGAAAGATCTCAAATGATTATGACGTACCTGTGTGTTGATTATGTCTTAAATTTTTTTTAAGATTTATAATTAGTTAATTGGGAATTTATTGTTCTAATGAGTGATTGATAAAATGATATGTGCATTTAGTCTAAGAAAAGTGTTACAAGGGCAAGATAAAATGATACATGGGAATTTAGGTTGAATGAGCCAATGAGATGGTGACATGTGGCATCAATAATAGAGTGACAATTGGTTTGAATAAAAAAGTGACAAATGGAGTGCTGGAACCCCACCCGGGCGAGTCATGGGCCCGACGTCCTACGTGACATCTGGACGCGTGTCCCACGAGAGAGGAATTCCCCACCAGGTCAAACTTAAACAAAACAAACTCATTTAACCGACCTCCGAACAAAATCAGAGGTAGATCATAAGAAATTTCAATAAAGGTTGACCCCGGAAAAATACGTGGGGGGAATCATTTAATACACAATTTAATAGATAACAATGATTTAATTAAAATAGCTAATAATGACTTTCAAATAATTTAAATTTATAGGAAGGGTAGAAATAATTTCCCCCTATTTATAAAAATATTTCCATGTCCAAAAATAATCCAAGAATATTTAATTTGGTAAAAAAATCAAAATGAGGCCTTTTGAAAAATCAGAAAAGAAAAGAAACGAAAATTAAAAAAAAAGGGTTGAAGAATTTCAGTGGAGGTTGCGATCGTTCACTGGAACGATCGTAACTTTCAGCGTATTTCTAAAAGTTGCGATCGTTCCATGGAATGATCGCAACTTTCAGAAGAATTCTGAAAGTTGCAGGTCAGCAGAACTTCAAAAGTTCATATCTTCTTACTCAGAACTCCAAAATTTGTACATTTGGTATCAATAAAAAATTAAAAGGAAACTCTACAACTTTTTTGAAGGATTCAAAAACCAATTTGGTCTCTAAGAGCATTAGAATCCACTGAAAAGAATCTGCCTAAACAAAGAAAAAGAAGAACATTTCAACAGCAACAGAAATTATAAACACTATCTCTTTCCACCCTATGGGCCAAAAATTACATACTTCATATCATCAGAAAGAGAAAAAGAAAATCTACAACTTCCATGAAGACCCTAAGAACAATTTCAAACTCTATGAGGATCAAAAATTCATTCAAAATTTCTACCCAGAAAATTGAAAATTTGACAGCATCTGTACCAAAATTCAACACTCCATATCTTTCAACTCCCACATCCAAAAA